>JAULKM010024964.1:0-13980 GCA_032355605.1 Rubia tinctorum
ATAGAAATAGGTAGATCTAGAAATCTCACAAAATAAACATCAACACATGAATACAAATATAGTCCCCAAGCAAAATCACTACTCCCTAAGCATTGAACCCAAGTATTTTATTGGATTCAACAATTTTGGGAAAAAGAAAGATAAAAAGTTGAGAAGAAAAGAAACTAGAGTGAAGTGAGAGTGTTTTCTCTCTCTAGCCACCTACTAAGATATAAAAATGAGCATAAACTTAAACCATAGTAGACAACAATCCATATATATAATAGTAGTGAATTGAGCCTAAAAATAGGCCCAGAAAGTGGCCAAAAACCTTAGAAGACTCCAGGGCTCATATCGGACATGCCGGCGTGGGGCATGTGTCCAGACACGGGTCGTGCCCAACGTGCTGGTCCCTCTCCGCATCACCCAGTGCGGGCCGACTGCTGGGTTCTTGTTTTCTTGTTTTCGATCTGCTCAATGCGTCATTTTGCGTGCCCTGTCTGGTGGAACCTTGTCTTGCTCAGTACCTCGACATGCCCCACATAAATCTTCACACCCCGTGGACTGGTATTGGTATTTATGACTTGAAACGGCGCGGGATGTGTAAAATGAAACGTCCCTCTCCAAGTGATACAGGTCGTGCCAGGACCTCCTGACACGAGCCATGCCGGCTGGTGTGGGCCGTGCTATATTTTGGTTAGCCCCAGTCGTGGCTGTTTTGCATGGATAACTTCTTTGCTCCGCTATGGGTGAACCGTTGGTCTAATTTGGGAGTTCTTGCAGTCAATTTTATAGTGCTCGAGATGATAAATCTAATGGTGACACCCTCAAGTGCTGATTCTTCTCGAATTTTGCCCAGAACTCCATGCAAATTTGAACAACAATCTCTCTGTTTCTTCTTTTGCCTTCTTGAACTTTGACTCTGCATTTCTTAGTCCCAATTCCTTCTACTACCACGATTTAGAGTTTGTGTCCTTTGATCTACTACCATCCTTGCGAATGGCCTTTGATATCTTCTATCATTCTTCCGAATGACCTTCAAATATCTTCTACCACCCTCGTGGATGACCTTCCACCAAAAGAAAATGAAAAAGCACTCACGGGCAACCTACTAATAAGATCAAAAAGGAAGATCTAGGCGCTTGTAAATACCGAGTGTCCATTAGTTCCAATTAAGTCTACAAAATACGAGACTTAGACAAGAAAACCAAAAGTTATCGTTGATAATGCATTGGATTGATGGCCCAATGATAGGAGAGAAAAGAAGAAAGACCTTTCAGCCCAGGCACATGAGGGCAGAAAGGAAGGAGTTTGACAGAGGCTGATGGGATAACTCCAGTGCTATCAGCCACCAAACAACATAACGAGGAGAAGGGTGTGACACAAGGTAAGATTTTTCTACCAGTTCACTATTCACTTAGATACGCTTCTACATGGCAACAAAGTCTAACCAAAGCGTCAGATCAGGCACAACCATATGCCTGCTTGCCTGACTTCAGTCTGCCTGTCTTGTAGGTTCAAGTGCATATTGGACTGGTGTGGATCATCGCTAAACATATTACAAGATTTGGCATTAACATTGACGCCATCTTTGGGGATCGCATAAACTTTCAGCATCCACACAGCTTAGAGAAGATGGAGGCACGGATACCAGAAAACATGTACAACCAGATGACAGTGAAAGACGTAACGCATGAGGATGAACCTGCCCTAACGCTGACGTCGAAGGGGGAGAGACATCAAATCCGCATAGTAGAGGAGGTTGTGAACAAATCAGAGGTCCTTCAAAAGATAGTGGCATCCCAGAAGGAAATGATGAGGAGACTGAAAGAAATGGAGAACAGACAGCTCCAGTGGAGAGGACACGATTTGCACCCCACATAGCTCTTCCCAAACCAAGAGGGTGACTCTGAAGCACCCAGTAGAGGAGAGAGAGGGTCACAGACAGTTCAGAGTTGAACAAGGAGAGAGAAAATCATAGCCTCTTCAGGAAAAAGGAACGAGTCAGAGCTGGAGAAACTGTGATAGACTGCGAGTGAAGAGAGGGTTATGTACAACTTCAAAGGGGTAAGGAACAGGTCGGGCGAAAGACACAGCCAAAAGAAAGAGAAGAAGGCTTGAGCAGTGAAGCTAGGGGCTCGCCATTCACAAGGCGGATACACTTATTTATGGCAGATCCAAAGTTGAAAATACTGATGAACCTGGGGTAGTGTAACGGTGAGGCTGACCCGGAGGACTACTTGCATATTTTTCCACCAACATGGCCACTTTTGCGATACCGCAAGCCATATGGTGCAAGGTATTTGTAACTATCTTGATAGCTGCGGCTAGGTTATTGTTTAGAAACTTGGAAGATGGGATAATCGACAGCTTCAATCAACTGGAGGAGAAGTTTTTGACCCATTTCATGCAAAGGAAAAAGTCCCAGAAGACAAGATCTGAGTTGCTCGCCATCAGGCAGAAGCCAGGGAGACACTGTCGGCATACTAGGAGAGGTTCAATGATAAGGCAAACCAGGTGGAGGAAAGGAGCTGGCAGTTCCTCATTGACACGTTTGTAAACGGTTTGAGGTACGAGATGTTGCTGAGTGACTTCACCCTGGACCCACTGTCGATAATTGATGAACTGATGAGGAGAGTTGGAAACTTCAATAGGGCGGACCTGGCTGACAAAAGGAGGAAAGAAGCACAAGAGGGCCATAGTCAGCGGAAGGCCAACAGGGAGAGCTCGGAAGGAAAGTCGAGGAAGGTAGGGGCTGCTCGAGCAGGCACCCAGCAGATGCCAAGCAGGTTAAACAGGTCGGAAAGGATATTCACTCCGCTGATCAAAATGGCTAAGGAGATTTTTTTCCCGTGTGCAAGAAATGGCATACTGGATGTACTGCCCAGGATAAAGAAAGAACCTGGCAAGAGAAATAAGTCCCACTTTTGTGAGTATCATGATGAACATGGCTATGATACGAATGACTGCATTCATATGAAGCACAACATTGAGGATGCAGTGCAGATCGGCGAGTTAGCGTATTTGGCAAAAAGCGTGAAGGATCATAACAAGGCCACCTACCAGGGTAAGAACAAATACTGAGGATTTTGGACACAGCAAGACAGTTGGAGCAGGGCAAGGAGCCCCGACAAAGAACAGATGCGAGATAAAGGAAAAGAGATGGCCAGGTATGAGAAAGGTGATGAACGCCGCAAGAGGCAGAGAGAGGATACTCCCAATGAAGATGGCAAATTAGCTATAGTGACAGACATATATGCCATCATAGGTGAAACTGCAAGAGGAAGAACTGAGTCTCAGCGAAAGGCACACTGCAGACAAACACCGAAACCAACGCTAGAGGAAAGGAAACTGGGAGCGAACGAAGCAATAACATTTGACGATAGCGATCTGATACCGGACAGGCCGGCTGGTGGAGATGTGGTGGTGATAACAGTCAGGGTGATGGACAAGAGGATTCATCGTGCATACGTGGATGGTGGAAGATCTGCAGAAGTCATGTAAATGCATTGTTTTGAAAAGCTGGATAAAAATACCGAGAAGAAGTTAACACGGACGAGCACCCTGCTGGTGGACTTTGTAGACCGAACGGTTTGGTCTAAAGGCACTATACTCCTACGGTGATGCTGGGAGAAGTTGAAAGGAATTAAAACGTGGACATGGAGTTCATAATTGTGAAGGTAAACATCCCATAAAACTTGATACTGGGTAGACCGGCGTTAGCATTGCTTATAGGCATAGTGTCATCCCTGCACGTGCTATTGAAATTCCTGACTAGGGGAGAGATATCCACGGTAAGAGGAGACTAACAGAGAGCTAAAGAGTTCTACAGGATCGCACTCAGCAAGAGGAAACGAGAAGATGGAGGTGGGAGCCACGGGGTACAGGTCAATAGAGGAAGGACTGTTAGGTTAACTACAAACTGAAGCGACCCATCAAATCTTGGCACGAAAGTGGAAATAGTAAGAATAAATGGAAGTTGGTCAGTGCAGGTAGGAACCTCTCTCCCTCTTGAAGTGAAAAGCGAGCTAGTAAAGTCCTAGATGAGAATAGGCGAGCCATCGCCTAGAAACCGGAAGATATGACAGGGGTACCAAAAGATGTCGGCTGCCACGAGCTGAAAGTGGATCCCTCTTACAGGCCGGTCAAGCAAAAGTGGAGGATACTATACAGGGAGCGAAATGAAGCAGTCAACACGGAGGTCAGTCAGCTAGTTGTAGCGGGGATCCTGAAAGAAATCCCCTACCCAACTTGACTGGCTAACCTGGTACTGGTGAAGAAGTCTAACAATAGCTGGAAGATGTGCATAGACTATACAAACCTGAATAAGGCATGCCCCAAGGACTGTAACCCACTCCCGGTCATTGACCAGAAGGTAGACGCCCTTACAAACTACCTAATTAAATGTTTCCTCGATGCAAACAAGGGGTATCATCAGATCCCCATGCTATAGAGTGATGTATAAAAAACTATTTTTATTACGTAGAAAGGGGCTTTCAGTTATCGGATAATGCCTTTCGGCTTGAAGAACGCCGGAGCAACATATCAAAGGGTGGTGGACAAAGTCTTTCAGAAACAGATTAGAAGAAACCTGGAGATGTATGTGAATGACATGGTGATAAAGAGCATTCAATATGAGACTTTCGTGGAAGATGTCAGGGAGACTTTGATGCAATTAAGGACACCAGAAGGAAGCTGAACCCAGCCAAGTGCCAATTTGGAATGGGGGCAGGGAAGTTCCTAGGACACATGGTGTTGAACGAAGGTCTGCATGCAAACCCCGAAAAGATAAAGACGATCTAGGAAATGAAATCATTGAACATGCTGAAGGAGGAGCAGAGCATAAAAGGGAAGCTGGCAGCTATGAATCATTTCATGTCACGAGCAGCTGAAAGAGCAATTCCATTCTTCAAAACACTGAAGGGGTGTGTGGAAAAGAAATTAATGGTCCAATAGGGAGAACTGCAGGTTATGGCATTTGAGGAGCTAAAGACCTATCTGAAGTGGTGTGTGTAGTCAGGGTCGGAAGGTCCTTCAGATATGTCCTCCCGACCCTGACCTGACTGAAGGGGTGTGTGCACCGCTGACTTCTTCATCACTTGCTGCCACATACAAATATAGGGTTTCTCCCTTCCTTGGACTAGGTCAGAAGCTTGGCGGCTAAGTTTGAAGAGTTTGACATCACTAGGGTCCCGAGGTCGCAGAACACGAGAGCGGACGCGTTGAGCAAGCTGGCCTCCTCAAATCATGCATAATTAATTAAAACCATACTGTAGAGGAGCTGGCATGCAGGTCAATCGATGCAAGACAAGTAGAGGTGATACATGGGTCAACGCCTGATTGGATGACACCCATTCGCAATTACCTGGAACACGAGGGACTGCCGACAGATGACAATGAGGCAAAGATGATAAAAATAAAATCTTTACAGTACTCTGTGAGGAGCGGGCTGTTGTACAAGAGAGGTTACACTGAACTACGGCTCAGATGCGCAGCAACCGAGCTGGCAGAATAAATCCTCATGGAGATTCATGAAGGATATTGTGGCAGTCACCAGGGAGCAAGAATGATGGCGCTACGAGCAGTAAGAGCAGCGTATTACTGGCCAACCACGAGAGCAGATTCGGAAAAAATGGTTTGAGAATGTCACAGGTGTCAAGAGCACGAAGGTGCAAAGTCTCCCGGCAGAGCGAATTACCAGCATAAGATCACCTTGGCCTTTCAGAAAATGGGGGATTGACATTGCAGGGCCATTCCCGGAGTCAGTGGGAAAAAAGTGGTTACTTTTGTTAGTGATAGACTACTTTATGAAGTGGGTGGAAACAGATGTTGTAGCAAGCATAACATGTAAAAGAGTCACAACCTTTACTTGGAAGAACATAGTATGCAGATTTGGCATCCCACAAGTGATAGTGAGCGACATTGGAAAGCAATTCTCCAATGAACCATTCAGGTCGTGGTGTGCAGGTTTGAACATAAAGCAGCAGTTCACCTCCGTGGCTCACCAGTACGCAAATGGGAAAATAGTTATGACAAACAGGACAATAATTTAGGGAATGAAAATGAGGCTAGGACGATCCAAAAGAGAATGGGAGGAAGAATTAGTAAGTGTGCTATGGGCATACAAGACTACGCCAAGGGCCGCCACAGGGGAATCTCCGTACATGCTATGTTTTGGGACCGAGGCAATCATTCCCTCAGAAATAGCAGTTGCCAGCAGGAGAGTAGCTGAACCAATGAGTCAGGAAGAGAATGAAGAAGCCATTAGGGAAAACTTGGATGGGCTGGATGAGCTCAAGGAGAAAGTGGCACTGAAAGAAGCAGCGTACAAGTCTTGGATGGAACAACATTAAAATAGAAAGGTACGGGTAATATCCTTGAAAGTGGGGGACTTAGCGCTGATAAATAATGAAGCAACTCAAGCCCAGGGTCACAAAAAGGAAGACGCCGAATGGGAGGACCCATACAAGGTGCTGGGGAAAAGAGCATACAAAATGAAGATGATGGACGGAAGGTCAATCCCCCGGACCTGTAATATAGCAAACCTGAGAAGGTACTATGCTTAAGTGGTCGTAGATTTATGTATTCATAATACCTTCTTTCAAACAGTTTTATAGGACGGGCACGCGAGACAGGGTTACTAAAAGGATCAAACATTTTCAAAGACCATAAAAGGGTATGATCCCAAAGAAATCCCGACCTACGCCCATGTTCCTCTTTTTCATATCGCCTGTTTATTTAGGAATGACAAGTGTAGAGAAGGAAATGAACCTTCAGCCACAACCAGTGCCGGAGAAAAATAAGCCTGATCCAGGTTAAAGTTGCAGCGCTTGCCCCAATAGCCAGCGCAAATGTTGGCCGGATCTCGAAAAGGCAATGGAAATGAACCTTCTGCCAGAACCAGTGCCGGAGAAAAATGAGCCTAATCCAGGCTAAAGTTGAAGCGTTGACCCCAACAGTCTGTGCAATTGCAAGCCAGATCTAAAAAAGGCAAAGGAAATGAACCTCCAGCCATAAGCAGTGCCGGAGAAAATGAGTCTAATCCAAGCTAAAGTTACAGTGCTGGCCCCAACAGCTAGGGAAATTGCAGGCCGAATCTCAGAAAGGCAAAGGAAATGAACCTCCGGGCACAACCAACATCGGAGAAAAATGAGCCTCATCCAGGCCAAAGTTTTCGCACTGGCCCCAACAGCCAGCGCAATTGCAGGCCGGATCTCGAAAAGGCAAAGTAGATGAACCACCGGCCACAACCAGTGCCAGAGAAAAATGAGCCTGATCCAAGCATAAGTTGTAGCGTTGGCCCTAACAGTCAGGGCAATTGCAGGCCGGATCTCGAAAAGGCAAATGAAGGGAACCTCCGGCCACAACCAGTGCCACAGAAAAATGAACCTGATCCAGCCTAAAGTTGCAGCGCGTGCCCCAACAACCAGTGCAATTGCAGGACAGATCTCAAAAAGGAAAAAGAAATTAACCTCCGGCCACAACCAGTGCAACAGAAAAATGAGTCTGATCCGGGACAACGTTGCAGAGGCCGCAATAGCTAGCGCAATTGCAGGTTGGATATAAAAAAAGGCAAGGAAAATGAACCTTTTACCACAACCAGTTCCGGAAATAATCGAGCTTGATCCAGACTGAATTTGCAGTGCTTGCCTCAATAGCCAACACAATTGTATGATGGATCTCAAATAAGCTAAGGAAATGAACCTCCAGCAACAACAGGTGCTGGAGGTAAAAGTGTCTAATCCAGGCTAAAGTAGCAGTACTTGTCCTAACAGCCAGCGCGAATGCAGGCCATATCTTAAAAAGGCAGAAACAAATTCAAGAGAAAAATAAGGAACAACGTTATTTAATAATAACTAATAAAACGAGCAGAATAATTGTTGCAAATAAAAACAAAAAGAAGTTATAGTGTTTCATCACAAAATAGGGGAAAAGAAAAATACAAGAAGAAAAGAAAATATTCTTCAGGGCTTCTTCATGACATCCTCGTTCTCAGCCCCCTCAATGGTCACGAAGCTAATCCCATCGGCCTCATCAAGCCTCTCGGTGCTACCAACAGCTTGAGCTACCTCCCCAGCAAGCACTCCTGCGTTGTCGACATGTTGATGAGTCCCACTAGCAGAGTGCGCATCGGCTTCAGGGGAGAAGCCGTAGGGAGCCCAACTGTCAAGCTCGGCCAATAACATTCTCGGGTGCAGCTGAGAGAAGTACTCGGAAGAGTTGTATTCCCAAAATGGAATAAAAGCATCACCGAGGCCAACCCGCAACTGATTCTCATCTTCAGTACGGGAGTAGAACTTGATGCAGTGAACAACTTGATGTGGTGAGTGACAAAATGTGGTGCCGTGAATAGCTTGATGCAGTGAGTGACAAAATCCTCCAAAAGGTCGGGACAAACCCTACCCGTAAAGATAGACCACAGGATTCGACAATCTCTCTCGGTCACATTAGTGGCTTCCCCGTGGCAACCAACCATCACAGTCACCAGCCTGGCTAAGTATCTTAGTGTCCCATGCACTATATCACTGTTCTTTCTCTTCTTCTCCCTTAGCTGGCGGGTGATGGTAGCCCATAAAGCATACAAACAATAACCTGCATTCATCTCGTTGTAACCCTTCACATCTCTCTGTTGCTTCCATTTGAATATTTCCGCCAGCTGAGCATAAGTCATGCCCCGCGGAACATATCCTAAATGGAATCTAATATATTTCCCCATATGCATGTTGTTCTCCTCGTGAATAGTGGACATGAACTCTAAGGTGTACCTAGTGTATGTAGGGGCTGACACAATTGCAAACTCTCTCATACCAATCCTACCTAGTAGGACCTTGACAGGTTTGTAGAGTTTGAAACTTTTGAGGGTCTCTTTGTCTACAAACTTTGTCTCTTTCATAGGGCGTCATACTAGGTAATCCCACCTTTCCTTTTGATACCAGGAGATGGAGGTCAACCCCATAATGGCACACTAGAATCTCCCCTCTGTCTACGAGTCATAATAAATGCACAGAAATATAGCACAAACACAGACAAAATCTCTAACAAAGTATCCCAAGCAAAAATATCAAAAACACCCCCGAGCACTAAATATTATCAATTACAATATCCACCAAAATCACCAAGCATGCAAACCCCACAACACAAGAATTTCAAAACTTCCAATTCTTCAAGTGAGTAAAAATTCGGCCAAGTACCTATAGTGCCGAATGTGTTGAGATCTTAGCTCTAGGAATGTGAAAAATCCCTCCTAAGATGAGTCAAAACAACTCCAACACCCGGAATGGAGCCAAATTTGAGTTCTTTGGGAGAAAAACTCAAATCTGCCGTGGCACTCTTCGAATTTTCTGGGAAGATTCATGAGGTTTCTGAAGGCTATGGTTAGTGGGTTGGATAGAGCTCGGAAAGACAAAGATTTTGGTACCTAATGGGGGGTGAATCATATGAAAATTGAGGGAGTTATGGCCAAAATAGTGGAGAGGTTGGCTATGGAAATTTAGGATAGGAAAAGGGAGAAATTGGTGTGAGAGAGGCTGGGAACGAGGGGGTTATATAGGTATGAGGGCTGGGTTTGATAGGGAGGAGAGGGAGGTGGCACGGATCCAAAGAGGGATCTATGCCGACACGTGGCGTGCCACGACGGAGGGGGGGGGGGTTGGGTCCGTGCCAGGCTTGAGGTGGTACGAGCCAGACTCGTGCCAGCGCTAGGTGGCTCGTGCTTGGATGCGCTAGCCTTGTGACAGCTCTGACTTGTCTCCTGCGTGGCTGCCGGGTCAGGCTCGTGCCAATGGGCTCTAGCACGACCCGTATGGCGTAGCATGGCTCGTGTCAGGCCCTGGCACGAGGCACCCCTGCATTTTTCTTCAAAAAAAATTTCATTCATGCCTGCACCCAAAAAGACCAAAATTAAGAGCAATACTGTTCCAAATAAAATAGATGACTGTATTTTTAGATATAAAACCACCTAAAATTCATACACTCCCAAAATTTTAAAGGAAAATATTTTTAAATAGAAAATATAATATAAAATACCGTATTTTTATTGTCGTCCTCACGTGTTATTATTTTATGCATTTTTGGAAAACTGAAAAGAAGAGTTTGATGGGTCACCGGAATCACCATCCTCGACACCACCAACAACCACGTCCTCGTGGACGGTTTTCCACATTACCTCAGGCTTACCCTTAATCTTTGGCGAGACATATCAAACATACCTATCTTTATCAATTGTTGATACATTCTTGTTACCTTTGGGAAGAGGAAGGAGTTTAGGAGTGATTAATTCCTTAACCCGCTTCTTTTTCCGCTGCAAGTTAGTGTTTGATATAGGAGGCAAAGCATCTATAATCACACCAAAAGAGACATGTTCATTAACAAATGTATCATTGCACGGTTCATTCATATAAGATAAAGCATGCATGGTTTCAATGTCGGGTAACACCTCTTCATCTTTAAGAATCTCATTAAGGCATTTGACATTTTCAATCACATAGGATTCATCATGTTGATCACGTTCCTCACACAAAGTTATGCCTTTACAAATAAGAGAGGGATTAGGTGAATCATGCTTAGACTTGTAAATATCGAACCCAACTCTATCCATGTCATCCTCTAAGATTAGTGTTCTCGAATGAACATTGATCTTAGTCCTTGATGTTTTGAGAAAATGTCTCCCCAATATAATTGAGGGTGCACCACCATTGTGCGCTACATCAAGGACATAGAAGTCCACCAGAAACACCAATTTACCCACTAAGACCATCACGTCTTTCACTAGTCCACAGGGACTAGCTTGGGAGTGATCGGCCATTTGGACGATTATCCCATTCTCTTTAAGTTCACCTATTTTTAGGTTCTCATAAATTCACGAAGGAATAACATTAATAGAAGATCCAAGATTAATCATAGAATTTTCACCAATTTACCACGTAAAGAAATAGAAATTGAAAACATTTGGGGGTCATCACATTTTGTAGGCAATTTTCTATGGTAAAGAGTGGCGACTCCCCCTATTTTCACTTTACCTACTTTCTTAAGTGGTTTACTCCTCTTTCTTGTACATACAACTTTAAAAAATTCTGCATAGTAGGGGACATGTTCAATCAAGTCTAAGATCGGGATACTAACCTCCATTTTCTCAAAGATTTTTCGGATATGATCATCCTTGGTTGGCATCTTCGGCCTTCCCCTAAGTGCATTAGGGAAAGGCAGTGGGCGATTAACCCTCGCCTCGGGTGTTAGAATCTCCTTGACGGGTTCTCTACAACCAATTCTTACTACTCCAAGTTGGTTTTATTGTTGTCCATGATCAAGTCATCCTCTTGAGAGATATTCTTTTTGGGCCCACGCACCTCCTTCCCGCTTCCCAATTTCAAAGCACTAACATTCCTCGGATTGATCTCTAGTTGGGAAGGAAGTTTGCCAAACTCTTTGACTTCAAGTTGGCTTACCGAGGTGGCAAGTTTTCCGACTTAAATCTCAAGATTTTTAATGCTCGAGAATGCCCTTATCCTGAGATCTTCAATCTCTCACCTTGCACATTCTACAAAGATATAATGTTTCTTGGCCAATTGAGAGATTGCTTCAAGGATTTCCACTCGGTCCAACTTGTAAAGTGAAGCGTTGTTGTTTGAAGACCCTTCTCCCCTCAGATAGGGTTGAGGTGGAGCTTGTCTGCCTTGATTGTACCCTTGTATTTGGTTCTCCTCGCGCCAATGGAAGTTAGGGTGGTCGCGGTATCTCGGGTTGAAAGTGTTTGCGTAGGAATCTTTCCTTTCTCCTCATTGGTTCCCATGGAACCCTTGTTGTTTCCCCTAGCAAACTGTGGCCTATTTCCACCATTTTAAAAATACAATGCCTTAACTTCCTCAAAATCCTCCACCACTTGCGGGCACATATCCGTGTGATGATCAAGATTGCAAACTCCGCACACTTTTTCTTGTTGGACTCCCCTTTTCATGAACTCTTTCATCATGAAGGCAAGAGCTTGGACTTGCTCCTCTAACTTCGGGGATAGAGATAGTTCATCCACGATTTCACTCTAGACCTTGTACCAAATTGTCTTGTTCTATTTGCCATCTTCTCAAAGAGTGAAATTTCTTCCCTTGGACTCTTATTGGCGATTGAACCATTGCAAGCGGCGTTCACCATAAGCATGTTATCATCGTACAATCCTTCGAAGGAATAGTAAACCAAGTCTCACTCCTTGAATGGATGATATGGAAAACTCGCCAACAATCTCTTGAAGAGCTCCCAATACTCATAGAGGGACTCATTGGAAAATTGAGAGATGTTGGACAACTGTTTATTCAATCCCCAAGACTTTGAAGTTGGAAAGTATTTCTCTAGAACGCGACACTTTATATCTATCCATGAGGTGATACAATCGGGTGGTTAATAGTATAACCAATCTTTGGCCAAATCCCTAAGTAAGAAGGGAAACACCCTTAGATTGTAGTCTTCCTCCGAAACACTCATCGGCTTCATATTGGTACAAACTAGGTGGAGCTCTGAGAGATGCTTGTTTGGATCTTCTCCGGCTATCCCATGGAAAGTCGACAAGTAATGGATTATGCCACTCTTGAGTTCACACGTCACATTTGGTGGCAACTGTGGGAAGATAATACATAGCGGTTGATTCTCCAAGTTTAGAGCCATCAACTCTCTCAAGGTACGGTTATCCTCTGCCATTTCTTCTTTCTTTACTGCTACCGAAAGAGGTTCTTGTGGAACTTCCGGCCGAGGTCTCATCTTCCTTCCTCGCCTACTACCTGTGCAACTCATTGGACTATGTAAAACTCTCAAGTTATTGGCATGAGTATGTACCATAAACCGGGAATAAATAATAGCCAACTAAAATTAACACTAACAAACAAGGTTAGAAGTAACCGGAAGCAAGTAAGAAAGCTCAACAACAAAAGCCAACAAAAATGAAAATAAAGACAACACTATTTACTCAACTAACACGTTATGTAAGAAAATTACTAGACAGTTAAACTAACATCCCCGGCAGCGGGGCCAAAATTTAACCTTCCCCCTCCCGAGGTCACTAATAAATGACCTTTTTACGAGAGATCTACTAACACAAGAGAGGAACATAAGTCAAAGATAGAGATTTGTTTATTGCTCTCGTTCCTACTACTAAACTACCAAGAATGGTAGATAGTGGAAAGTACCAGGGTCGTCCACAGAGATGTTGGGAATCTAGTAATCTACTAAATACAGCGATGGTCAAGTGGTCAATCTGACCACGTGTTAGGAATAAACAGTGTTGTGAAAATAACCATTGGAGGGATTTTCAACTATCAGCTACAAGCGTACAATAAACAGAATAAACAATATAAACAAGCACTGGGGGAATATTTGTGTAACATGGTTGATGTTATTTCGATCATCGATTTCATAAAATACAAGAACTTAACCCTATTCAAGTGTTTGTGTCCCGTGGTGCAGACAATGGTCAAAACTTCCCCCTATCTATCACATAGAGGTGCGCGTATAAAATCTTCCATCAGCCTCGCCGCCACAACTAGGGGAGTGCAACAACGGCTATGGCACATTGCGCAGGTCTGTTTCTCCCCTATGCGATTAAGTCCTGGGTGGAACTCCACAAATGAAACTACCCCTAGGCCTAGAAAGGAAAAGGAAATAGCCTTCTTATCGATTAACATAATAACCCTAGTTTGCAACCTACTCTATCTCTACTCGCAACTCTTTGAACATATTTGGCCGGCTAACTATATGCATGATCGATTGTGACAATTAACAACGGTAACCTTCGTGCACATGCCCAGTTTTGGACTATCGCACCCCAAGCGCATCTAGGTTTCCTTAACCGGGGAGTAGCAATAGTGCACCAACATGATAGTAGACTCGATTGTGTGAAAACAAAGTTTGATTTTCATGCAATTCATAGGAATATTAAAAACAAGCCAACATAATGATCACAAAACACATAGAAATAGGTAGATCTAGAAATATCACAAAATAAACATCAACACATGAATA
>JAULKM010024974.1:0-13980 GCA_032355605.1 Rubia tinctorum
AGCAATCTTGCAACAAAAACATAACAAAAGAGATGTTAAATGCTTCGGAAAACACATGCATTTGACGTCTCATCAGCCAACTAGACGAAAATGATTGCAAGACAGTAATTGAAAATGGAGAGTTGTGCTTGTTTGATCGTGACCGGTCCTTATTGGCATGGGTGGAACGAAGAAACAATAGGTTTTATGTCTTTACGATGGATGTAGTTGCTCCCATGAGTTTTCTTTCTAAGGTGGGCGATGTAGCGTGGCTATGGCGCGTATGCTGGAAACACCTTAACTTTTGGTCATTGCAAAAAATCGCGAAGGAGACATGGCTGAAGGGGTCCCATTGATTGACCATGTTGAGTATTTTTGTGATGGGTGCACTCTTGGCAAACAACTCCGGGTCTTATTCCCGAAGTCCTTGGCATACAACGTTTCTCGGTGTCTAGAGCTGGTACATATCAATTTGTGTGGCCCAATCATGCCAACCACACCTGGAGGGAGGTATTACTTCTTGTTGATAGTTTATCACCATAGCCGCTACATGTGGCTAGATGTACTAAAATCAAAATATGGGGAACTTGGTTATTCCATGAAGTTCAAGGCACATGATGCAGTTGAAAATGGAAGTAAGCTCAATACACTCTGATCTGATCGGGGTGGTGAGATCAATTCCATTGAGTTTTAAGAATATTGTGTCGAGCACGGCATAAAACCAACTGCACCATGGCACCGTACTCTCTACAAAAAATAGCGTGATTGAACGGCGTAATCAAACGATAATGAAGATGGTGTGCTACTTTCTCAAAAGCATGAGCATGCCAGCTAATTTCTTTGGTGAGGTACTGAAGAACGCTGTCAACATCTTCAATCGGGTGCCAACACAAAGCTTGGATAGGCAGATGCCATATGAAGCATGGCATGGACGCAAGCAAAATGTGTGTCATTTTAGAACTTTTGGGTCTGTGGTGCACATTAAGAAATGTGGCCCCGTGGTGAACAAGCTAGTCGATTGCTCAGTACCAATGGTGTTCTTTGGTTATGAAAAGGGATTCAAGGCCTACCGTATGTATGAGGCAAAAACAAAAAATCTCTATGTAAGTCGAGATGTTGTGTTCGAGGACCACAAGAAGTGAGAGTGGAAGTCAGGGGTGCATGATGCAATTGCGACTGTGGATGACACCTTCATGGTTGAGTATTTATCAGATCTTGATGTGCTGGGTGACAAAAGCTCTGACATGCAACAAGAGGCACCTTCCCCACTTGTGCACCATACACCAAGGCCCATTTTTTTTAAAAAGGGGGAGAGTGGTAACCCCACTAACACAGGATGATGCACTAGATATAGATGATGGTGTAACACGGTACCGCAAGGTGGCCGACATCTATGACGCAACCGTGGAGGTTGAAATAACCGGTCTTTGTTTCTTAGCCGCGGAGGAACCCATCAGTGTAGATGAGGCCTTGGGTGAGGTATGTTGGAAAAAATCCACAGATGATGAAATCAGGTCAGTAAAAAACAATGGGACGTGAGAGTTATCTTCTCTTTGTGTTGGGCATAGGGTTATAGGGCTCAAGTGGTGTTCTAGGTGAAGAAGGACCCATGTGGCAAGGTGGTGAAGTACAAGGCCCACCTTGTGGAAAAAGTATATGTGCAGGGCCAAGGAGTGGATTTTGATCTAGTGTTTGCTCTTGTGGCCAGGATGGAAATAGTGCACGTGTTGCTGGTTCTAGCCGCACAGTAGGGCTTGGAGGTACACCACGTGGATGTCAAATCAGAATTTTTGAATGGAGATCTTTGTGCACCAGCCACCAGGTTACTTTGATCCCGAAAATGAGTACAAGGTGCTCAGGTTGCATAAGGCCTTGTATGGGTTGCACTAGGCGCCGTAGGCCTGGAATGCCAAGCTGCACACAACACTACTCTCCTTAGGTTTCGTTCGATGCACATTGGAGCATGCAGTGTACCAAAATACAGGTAGCTTAAATAGTCTAGTGGTTGGAGTTTAAGTGGATGATTTAATCATCACGGGTGCAAGTACCAAGGAGCTAGCATTCTTCAAATGGGAGATGCAAATTTTTTTTGGCATGAGTAACTTAGGTTTCTTGAGTTATTATCTGGGGATAGAAGTCAAACAAGGCGAGAAGGAAATCTCTTTATACCAAAGTTCTTATATGCATCCAAAATTCTTAATGTGTATGGCATGGCAAGCTGTAATCTATGCTCCACGCCCATGATGAATAGGCTGAAGCTAACTAAGAAAGGTCCAAGGGATGTTATGGACACAACAAGGTACCACGGCGTGGTGGGAAGTCTAAGGTATCTGTGCAACCCAAGGCCGGATATCAGTATGTTGTTGGGATAGTTAGCAGGTTCATAGAGGAACCCCTGTAATCTCATTCACATAAGTTGATAGTTGTGCCATCTGATTCTTGAGATCTCTAATATTTTGCTGACTAGCTTGTTAATGTATAATTTGTTTTTTTGCATTAATTTCTGTGACTCCACAACTCAGCCATCATATCTTCAAGAAACTTCTCGGTCCGCCCTTGTTGATTTGGATTGCAACCTTGATACATTACTCTCTGAGGTGGTGGTTTTTAGACTTCTTGTTGTTGCTGCTGCTATTGATTTACTTAACCTACCCAGCTAAATTTTGGATGATGTCTCCACCCTAGATTGTAAGTGTTGGAATAAGGGTCAAAAAAATTGGCCTCCTTAAACATTACCAATTGCATTTTCTTGAGCACTTGTATCTTCAACAGTAATAGAACAATTAGGTGTCATGTGCCCTATATTTCCACACACATCACAAGGCCTTTGAGTTTCAACCGAAGACATTTTTTTCTCAATGGTGGATAAAATATTTTCCATCATTTTCTCCGTCTTTTAATCCATCTTGTTCTCCCAATCCAAAATTCTTCCTTCATCCACTTTCTTTGGTTGACGGTGAGGTGGTTTGATATACTTCTTTTCAACTTCAAGAACATTTTTCAGCAGTTGCTTCCCTTTGGCCACTGATTTCTTCAAATACAATCCATTATTTGGAGAATCGAGAAACTTCTTATCTTCCATGCTCATTCCATAGTAGAAGCACTTCATCAACTCCCTTTCAGACATGTTGTGGTTTGGAAAACTGTCCACTAACTTCTTAAATCACACCTAATAATCATATACGTTTTCCTCACACTCTTGTGAGATAGATCGTATTTGTCTCACCATTGTAGATGTATTGGTGTCAGAGAAAAATTCTCAAGAAAATCCTTCTTCATGCTAGCCCATGTAATGATCAAATTCTGCTCCAAGGTAGCAAACCATGCATTGGCTACGTCAGACATAGCGGAAGGAAATACCACAAGTCTGAATTGATCTTCGGACACTCCATTAAGACGCCCCTGAACATTGAAAATATTTATAAATTCGTTCAAAAAGTTGTGAGGGTCCTCCCTTGACTTTCCGTAGAACTTTGTGATCTCGCTCAAGAGATTGAGCTTAATCTAAACTGGGGGTTCTCCTTCAGGTAGCACAATAGGGAATGGAGGACTGCCCACCTCCTGACTGGAGAGTTCGCAAATTGGTATGTTGTCATCTTCAACCATCTCGACAATATTTGTTTTAGAATAATCTTGTTCGGCTGAGGGTTCCGTTTGGCCAAACTGAAAACCTGCGGAATTCTGTGCTCAGAGTTCTCCTTGTTTTAGAGCACGAGCTTCCTTGCAATTTTTCTTGGCTGTTTTCTCGACCTCTGGATCAAATATCAGGTGAAAATTTAAAGACCTGCTCATACACAAACAAAAAGGTAACCTCTATCAATAGGAAAGAGAAATTAAAACTAACTACAACGGTGCCAATTTGGTGTGTCGTTAAACCACCAAATAATTTTTGAAATACGCTAGGAATTACTCTAGAATAGTAATAAGCATGGTCGATCCCACGGGGAATGGTGTAATTATAATTCACATTCTTAACGATTAAATTTGGTGTAGCCACCATACTTTATTGCAAGAGATTGATTTTTATCAACTAAGAAAGAAAATAATAAAATTAAAACTACAAAGATATTATCAAATAGAGAAACAATTCAGAATTCGAATAAATCCACAATAGTTATTTTGACATGATCATTGGTGTAATAATAAATTATTATCCATAAATCAACAAGTTATAGGATAGCAAGTATTTTGTTGAACTATCCCAATACTTTATTACCTCGTCGATAGCTAGCAAGTATTTGTTGAACTAGCTACTACCCTTATCGAAATATTTCTAGCAAGTATTCGCTAAACCAGATAAATACTCCCATAGCATAAACACAAAAAGAACCCAATATAGATAACTACCCCAAGTATTCACAAGTAATAGTTATCTACCCAATTATTCACTACCTCTGTTACGAGAATTTGTTGTTTTTACAAAAAAAATTCCACTTATTAACCCTTGGCAACAATTATGAATTGGGGAAATTAATTAGCACTATTTCAAAAAATTGATAAATATAAGGGGTTTTTTATGGCTCCCTTTGCCAATAAAAATGAAAATACATAGTGTTTTCAAATCTCTGTAAAGCTATACTAGGGGTTGTTAATCTATTCATTGAAAGCTACAGATTTTTATCTAGTGAAATCGTGAGAGACAATTCTTAGGCTGAGAGGCCGGGATGAATTCGTTTCACCGGTTTGGATGTTGTGCAGGTGTTGGAAACCATTCCTTTGTTCATGTAACCCCAAAGTCCAAAATTTAGAGGCACATCCGCTAAAGATCTCCGAGTCCTTGGGCATCCTAAAATCAAATAAAGAAAAAAGACATAGCAGTATCTTTGTATGGGAAAAAAGTACACCAAGATTCCCCTTGCAACTTAGAAAAAAATTCACACAAATTCTCTTCTTATTTTCATCATCCTACAGTAGTAGTCTGTTTTGCAAACAGATGTAACAGCTAGATTTATACAGCCCTACCATGATAATTAGTGTTTACATGCAACACTCAGAAAAAAAGAGAAGGCCTGCAATTTAGCATGTACTTCAAAAATAGACCTAAAGACTTTGTTCTCCTCTTATACGTAAATATGGGGTTTCCAGTTTATCTAGAGTTAAGAGTCCCCTCAATCAGATGTCAGTATTTTCCCATTCAATAAGTTCATCACTCATAGTTTTTAAAAATTGGTATCCATTTTTGGCAAAGTAATCTGCAGGTAGATTAGCTTCCCTCGGTATATGTACTACAATATTAGTACCAAGCATGGATCTGATTTCAGTACACAGAGCATAAAGTTCAAAAGGAGCCTTAAAAGGGGATGATAATGCATGACAATCAGACTCTATGCAATAATCAGAAAAATCCCTATCACTAGCTTTCGAAACTGCCATCTTAATAGCTAACATCTCAGCTTTGAGGGAAGAGGCAGCCTGTATTGATTCATAAAAATTAGCAACCAAATTACCCAAAACATCTCTGAAATTGCAGCAACTGCTGCTTCATTATGTTTAAAATTGGATCAATATTGATCTTAATCCCTGCAATCGGTTTATACCACCTTACTACCCTAACGATTCTAAATTTCTGCCTTTTAAAGAAAGGGATCAATTTTTTTAATCCAAAAATCGTGGTAATATAATTTCCACTGATCGGGTGGGCCGAAAAAGATAAATAGGCGAAGTTCACAATTTGAGTAATCAGTTGATGTGGTTCAGTCCTAATGTTAGCATATAAGATTTGATTTCTCATTTTCCATAGGAACCATATGGTGACAAGTCCAAGAAATCTAATCATATGGACTTGCACTTTAGGCAAACCATAGATTGATATAAATCTAATTCTATCCAAAATATTTAGAAAATTTTGGTTGCGTATCATCATTAATTTGTGAACAAATTCCCAAATAGATAGAGCATACATGTGAGAATTTAAAAAATGATCTGCAGTTTCACATTGACAGTAACTAAAACATTTTGATGGAAATTCCAAACTCATATGAGCAAGTACATTTTCAAAAGGAAGTAAATTATTCATCAAGTGCCATATAAATAAGGAAACTTTACCTGAGATCAGCTTCTTCCAAATCTTACGCAGTGAGCATAGGTTGTTCCTTCTTTGTCTAATAGCTTCATAAACAGTCCTGAAAGTGAAATTCCCATTGATATTCGGCTTCCATATGATGCGATTTTCATGGAGGAAAGAGAGCTGGAAATCCTGCAATTGAAAGATGATATTGGTCGCCAAAAATGGCCCCAGAGAGGTGATTACTGTGATTTTATTTTTCGTAAATTTCTTAAGGGACATATGTGGAAAAGGTAATTCCACATATGTAGGCCATTTATAAAATAAAGGTCCGGATCCTAACCAATTAGCATTCCAAAAACTACAATTTCCTTTACCTGCAATGACCTTAGACAAAGAGTTTGCTTTTTCTATAATTTTGGTTATTCTACTCCAAAAGTGGACATTTTTGGCATCTAAGAGGAAGGGACCACTATAAGGATGACCGAATTGTTTGATTGAGCTGAAGTTTCCACCAAATATTTAAAGAAAAAGCATCTATGATATGAGTCAAACTTCTAACACCCAGTCCGTTATCATCGACATAGTAACATAAATTCTTCAAGGACCTCCAAGTCCTCTTGTTTCTTGTTTCATTAAAACCCCAAATGAAAGATGATGCCATTTTTTCTATACTAGATATGATCTGTTTAGGGGGGTTTAAGGATGAGAAAGGTGGGTATGGAAAGCATAAATACATTATTTAATTAGGATTAACTTTCCTGCTTATGATAACCAATTATTTTTCCAGTTTTTAATGCTTCTTTTAATCTTTTCAATTAATGGCTGAAAATACACGTTCTTAGCTTTTCCATTGAAAATAAGCACTCTAAGATATGTAAAGAGGGTTGTTCCTCTTTTCATATCTAAAATGGATTTAATGATTGTGTGATCCTCTTGAGAGGCCTTATTACTGAGAAAGTATTCACTCTTATTAGAGTGTATTAACTGACCGGATGTATTTTGGTACACCTAAAGGAATTTTTAAATGGTTTTAAGGTTTTTCTTGCCGCTTTTATGCAAAATGACAGTATCATCTGCATTTACTAGGTGTGTTATTTTGTTTGTTGTTCTAGAACAATGAAAGAAGTCAATTATCCGCGTACCTTGCTGGAATTGTTTCTTAATTGTTATAGAAAATGATTCAGCCAAAAGGTTGTATAAAAAAGTGCTAAAGGATCCCTTTGCTTTATTCCTCTTGTTGCTTGAAAATAATCTGATGAGGATCCATTAAAGATCACTGAAAACCAGGAATTTGATATGTTATTTAGGATTACTTTAACCAAAGAGTCTGAGAATCAGAATTTTAGTAAAATCGAGTTAAGGAATCCCCATGAAACCATGTCAAAAGCTTTATTAACATCTAATTTACGGATCATATTTTGATTTCTTGTTTTTTGGTTCAAAAACCTAAATATTTGTTGCATTTAGATTACATTATCACTAATATCGCAACCAGACACAGAGGCTGATTGTTCTTTTGATATTAGTTTTGGCATCAACAGTTTTATACTTTACATTACTAGCTTATAGAAAATTTTATTGGTGAAATTAGATAGGTTGATGGGCCTATATTTGGTAATTGAGGAGGGCTGTTATTTTTTAGAAATGAGTATAATTGATGTTGAATGCATAGATTTGGGGATTTTGTTTTCTTGAGAGGAAGTCATTTGTTGCAGCTCTGAAATCAGAAGCGTTTCCCAGCATTCTCTAAAGCGATAATTTCTTTATTGAGTATGGTAAGATATGTAAGGGATTGAGATTGCAGGTAGCTAGCTTTGCTTGCATTACCCTATCTTCAGCCTTAAGGATATTATGTTACCAAAATTTTCATAATTCCATTGTTTGATAACATTTTTTAATCGTTTAAGTTTAAAACTTAATATTTCCATTCATTTGGAAGAGCATTGTATATTCCAGTTGCTCCTCACTAAAGCATTAAAATCATCTTTCCTATTAAGCCACATTTTCTAGAACCAGAAAGGTTTAGGTGACTTAGCCTTGGAATTTTGGATTGTTAATAGTAGTGGGGCATGATCGGAACATGTTCTGTTTAGAATTTGTATAGAACTGTTAGGATATAAATCAATCAAGTCTTGGGAGCAAAGACCTCTATCTAGCCTCTTGTAAACAAGGTTTACTCTGTTATTTGACCATGTAAAAATAGATCCTACAGTATTAATCTGTAAGAGCTTTTTTAGGCTTATGGAATCACAAAAATCCCTAATACTACCTCGTGAGGGATTCCTACTTCCTTTATACTCTTAAAATGAGGTAATTGCATTGAAATCTCCTATGTAAAGGGTAGGGGAATCAGGTAGGTTAATCAGGTTTTCCCATAGTGGCTTTTTTAGGATTCGGGTAACCTTAGCATAAATAAAAACACCTAAACAGTAGTTTTGAGTGTTAATTTTAGTAATATCAAAAGCTAGAAATTGATCATTCTCAGTTTTCAGTGCTAGATCTAGAGTTCATCCCAAAATATCCAGATTCTTTGATTCATTGCGGCATAATAGTTCTGAAAACCTAGCAGTCTAGAACCTACAATTTTATTATTTTCGTGCTTAGGCTCAAGAAGGCATAAGAATTTAATCTTGTGTGATCTAACTAGTCTTTTTATTCTTTCTTTTCCTTTTATTGAATCCTCGACTATTCCATACTAACGCATTAAAATCTACTGGAAGATTATTCATTTATGAGTTTTTCTTATTTTGTTCCTGGTTGATGATCTAAGGATCATGTTAAGTCCATTTAGATAATTCCTAAGTGGTTTTTTAGAACTAGTTGATGCAGAAATTTTAGATTGAGGAGAACTCTTAAAAAGGATTACCTGAGTGTCATAGCTTTGGGTTATATCTCGTTGTCTTGGGGTTTCCTAAGAGTTATAACTTAGGGCCATATCTTGGTGTCCGGTATCGATTATTTCAATATCCAGATCAGTTGTGTTCGCTAATTGTGATTCTTCATATTCATACTTTTATTACTGCAAAACGTGAAAGCAGTTAGCTGTTGGAATTGGGTAGAAATATGGTAACAATTGCTAAATTAGAAATAATTATTCCATTTATATTTTTATCCTCGGATGCTAGATTGATAGATGAATTGTCAGTGCTCATTAATGGGGCCCTGTGATTCCTTAAAGAGAGAGAAAATCTATCTGCATCCTTGATTTATTGAGACTTAGCACAAAAACTTCATTTTCATTAATAGGAACTTCTGGAGACGTCTGCATTTGATGATCATTGCTTGGAAATATGAGCTTCTCAAGCATTTTCCTAACTTCTCGATCTTTTTGGCCCAGTGAAAGGCCAGAAGAGTTTGGATCATAGACCATCAGGTCATGCTTCTTCCACTAGTTGACACTAATTTGGTTAAAGGCCTTTCAAAATGTTATGCTTGCTTCTTTGGCACAACATCCTTAACACCAGGGTTTTGAGCCTTGTTGTTTCTTCTTCGGCATTTTTTATCGTTGTAACTAACCTTACATTTATGAGAGTAGTAGAAAGGTGTCGATTCATAGAAGATATTATACCATATGTTCTTCGCAATCGAGCCCAGGAGAATCCTTCTTGGTAATTGCTTCAAAATATCAAATTCCACGCAAAGGCGTATCACCGAAGGCCTTGAAATAGTAAGAGTTGGTTTATCTGCTTGAATGAAGTGACCAAGAGCGTTGTCGATTCCTTCAAGTGATTTCGGGTGGAAATAGTGTGTTGGAGGAATTTCGACATTTATCCAGATCGGTGCGAACGGTGGTTCTTCCTCGAGGTCAAATTCCAACATTCACTTGAGAAATTTTATGAGTTGAGAGCCCAGGAACCACGTTGACTTAAGCCAGTAGCAGTTGAGGTCTTCTTCTAGGTCAAAAGTTAATTGGACGTGCCTATAATCGAGTGTCGTAACCTTCCAATCCCCTTTGAATCTGATGGATATCAACCCTTTCTTGATTGAGTCAAGAGTAGGCCTGCTCCCTTTAAACTTTCTGATGAGGGCTTTCCGGAAGGGTTCTGCGATGGCTTAAATTTCAACTTCAGGAAAGATGCAGGCCGCTTCACCCTTGTAATGAAAAAGTGGATGAAGTTCATTCAGGTGGTGTAAGAGATTGAGTTTTTGTCGGGTTGGTGAAGAGAGAAGTGAAAGAGGGCCACTACTAGAAAAATGGCCTTTGCCAATACATTTTTAAAAACACTTTTACGTTGGTGTGGTAATAGGGTGATATTATGACACTATGTTTATTACTAGAATTGAATCTTCAAGACTTGTGTGATTATGGGATATGTATAAAGACAATACAAAAATTGTATCCTTAAAATGATATATTAGGACATTATGTTAAAGGCATTTCCCAACATTTTATAATTGTGTATGAATATTAATGCTATAAAGGCAATAATTTATGTAGCACGGTTAAATCAAAATTAGCATAATATATTTAAATTGAAGAAAAATAAAAATGTGGTATAAAACCTTATTAGCACACTTTTTCATTTATGCATATTTATTCTTTGAAAATTAGAGTGTAATCATTAAATTAGCATAATATATTTACATTGAAGAAAATTGAAAATGTAGTATAAAACCTTATTACCACATATTTTTCATTTATGCATATTTATTCTTTGAAAATTTGAGTATAGTCATGAAATTAGCATAATATATTTAGATTGAAGAAAAATGAAAATGTGGTATAAAACCTTACACCACACCTTTTCACTTATGCATATTTATTCCTTCAATATGGCAAAGCCTATAAACCACCAAATAAAATCCTAACAGTAGAATTGCTTTTTTATATTAAGAAAATCATATCAACCATGATAAACATAAACGATCAATGATCAGATTAAACTAATACCAAAATAATTAAAAGAAACTAACCCTTGACAACCAACAATGAATTATAAGTTCTTAAACTCATTCAATACACAATCCAATTTCAAGAACACATAAACAACATAAAGAACGACAAGAGCCCAACTCAAAACCCAAAATCAGACATTAAAAATCAATTAAAAAATAAATTAACAAGAACACAAGAACACTTTTGGGCAGAATCTTCAAAGCCAGATGGAAATCCCCGGTAAACATCAAAACCAGATGAAAAAACTCACAATTTACTACCAAAAAGATTCAATTTTGCAGTTCCCGGGTGTTGCTGCTCAACCGGTTTCTGCAGGACTTGAGACGGCGGATAAAGTGACGGTGGAGTGGGGCTACAAATTTGATTGAGCATGTCATTTAAGGGATGATTGATGAAGATCAATGCAAAAAAATATATGGAGAATTTAGAATAATAGAATCCGCTAGAAAGGAACAAAGGAAGACGAAGGAGCTGGAAGGTGTAAGTTTATTTTATCTACAATCAGTTTATTATTCTTCCTTCTCATTTTTCGCTCCATTCCTTTTCAGTTTGGCCCTACTTTTTTTCCTGTTTGGCTCTACTTTTGTTACAGTTGAACTTCAAATTTGGGTGATTTTTTTTCTTTGGGTAAAATGTATTCATACCCCCAGTTTTTTTGTTAGTGCACATATATCCCAATTTTTCAAAAGTGCACATATAACCCTGGATTAGCTGTGACTTAAAAACTCATAACCCTCTTGGCTGAGTCCGACGTTGACCTATTATTTTCTGGTGTTGGCCAATATTGAAATTACCAAAATAACCTCCACTTCATTTTTGGAAAATTAAGGACCATTTTACCCTCCGCTGAAGTGGGGCCCACCCTTTATCAACATCAATATAAAAATGCCTTGTCAAAATTTTGATTTAAAAAACAGTACGATTTAGACTAGGATTTAAAGCTCTTCATCCACGACTTGGCCAACCGAGATTTAGTTCCTGTTTCCAATCCTAAATCCATCGGATTTCCCTCGCTTGTGTGGGATTACTTGAACAGATTCAAGATATGGGGAAAAATTCGAAATTGGTTTCTAATTTTTTGGTTTTTTTTCTTTAGGGGCAAAACAATTATTTCCTGAGTCCGATAATGACCAAAGTTAACCAATTTTTCAAATGTCACCAGGGGTACAAATGCACTTTCAAAAAATTGGAAGGTATATGTGCACAAAACAAGAAACTGAGGGGTATAAATGCACATTTTTCTTTTCCTTTTATTTTCGTTTTCACTTTCTTTTGGTTCTGTTTTTCATTTTAAAAAGAATTATGACAACATGTGCATTTAAATTTGAACTCAAGGTATATTTTTTTTACAAATTATAAAGAAATAATTTTCATATAATATTTAGTAGAGTTGGTCGCTTGAAAGACGGTCTTTCCATAAGTTAGGGAAAAACCAAGGTTTAAAGTACAAATCAGAAGAAATGAAGATAAAAAGTCAAAATACATAAATGACCCTATTATTTTACAAAACTGTTAATACAATCCGATAAAATCCTAAAGTGCTATTATAAACCTAACTTTTGTATCAGATGTGTCGATATAACTTTTTGACGCTATTTCGACGTTGACCGGTATTTTTGGCGTTGACCAAATCAAAAAAGATTAAAATAACCATAATCTTAAAACTTGAAATGCAAAGACAAAAATACCCTACATTCTTCAAAATCCTTCTCCTATGCGACATAAAAACCCTCATCAAAGTCAACGGGAATGGAAGAGACAGGCGTGACTTTAGGGCGGCACCAAAGATGCGGAAGTCGGTGGTGGTGGTGCTAGGGTTTTCAGGGGGTAACATGGTGGTGGTGGTGCCGTTGTGATATGGGATGTGAGATCAGAAAAGAAGAAGATCATAGGAGTGTGGGATGTGGGAGAAGAAGATCGGACTTAAAAAAATTCATAGTAAAGCAACAATGATGAGGATAAAATATTCCTTTAGAAGTTTGAAATTATGTGAATTGACCATTATACCCCTCTTTAAAAAAATTGATTTTAAGAGGGGTATAATGGTCAATTCACATAATTTCGACCAAATTCAGGTTATCAAGGTTAGATTAGCACTTTCAAGCAAATAATAGGGTTATATTTGCACTTTCAGATTTTTCCGAGTTGCAAAGAATTATGGGATTGTATTGGAAAAGACATTTTTACCTCTCAAAATGTCACCGGAAGTTGAATTTAACAGTTTGACTAGATGAAGTGGAAAAACTTAACACTATTGTTAGTCGGGGGGCCAACAATGTTTAAAAAAAATGATAAACGATGACAATAGGTTAGGGACCATTGAAATAGTTTGCCTTCAATAGGAAATAAAAGTATAATTTATTTTCATTCAATTTAAAATCACAATCATATTTTATTTAATTACAAAAATATTTGGGTCGTAAAAAACAATCATAATAATATTATATAATAAATAAAATTATAATTTATTTTCTTTAAATATAAAATTAGATCAATGTTTATTTAATTACAAAAATATTCAATTATTCATATAAATTGTATTTGTTCCATTCTACTTCTAACAATTTTAGTACTACCTTTACAAAAATTATAATTTTACTAAAATTTGTAAAACAAATACTCCCTCCATCCGAGGGAAAATTATAGGGCAATCATTTCACACCGTTCGAGAAAAATGTTTGACTGTTAATATGTTTAACTATGAATAATAACAGTAAATAAAAATCTACTTTCTGGAAACTACTTGTTACGACGAATTCAACAATATTACATACGATAATATTAATTTTCATATACTATTCAAATAAACGGTCAAACTTTGATAGAGAATAGTGTCATAAAGTCAGTGGGTAATTTAGGTTGGGACAGAAGGAGGGAGTATTGATTAATTATGAATACATATTTCATATTTTTATACGTATATTGTTTAAAATGATTGTATTTTTATACAGTTTTTTTCTTATAAAATACATATACTCAATTTCATACAAACATAAAGTTTTGACACAGCCTTTTGTTAGTTGATGTGACGACAAATGCATGTGTTTTCCGAAGCATTTAACATCTCTTTTGTTATGTTTTTGTTGCAAGATTGCTA
>JAULKM010024985.1:0-13979 GCA_032355605.1 Rubia tinctorum
AGAGTCTTCAAAGCATAAAAGTCTACCAAAATGAGTACAAAAAGATCCTAAAATCACCATATAAAATGGACACATCATTTAGTGCACTAGATCTCTTAGACTTCTAATTATTGCTGTATATTTCGATGTATACTATTATGATACTTGCACTTTTATTTATTTAACTTCTTTTCCTCCTTGATTCTTAAGACTATCGAGGTTTTTTTCTTGAGTTCTACTATTTGGACATCGAACATATGCATTAGCATTTTACTTATCATTATGAAATAATTGGCAGTATCTCATGTGCCTTAATGAAACAAGGATAATTCGAATGCAGCACACGGCGTACACATTTATTTCCATCAGTCGTAGTGCATGACGTACGAAGTTGAGACATTAATGCAAAAAGTGCAGCGCATAGCATACATATTATTTTCATTAATCGCAGCGTATAACATACGAAGTTGAGATATCAATTCAAAAAGGACAGCGCATAGAATACAATCTACTTCAACAGTCGTAGCACATATCATACGAAGCTAAGATACAAAAGTGCAGCGCATAGCATACAATTTATTATTTCGATCAGTCGTAGCGCGTAGCATACAAATTATTTCGATTGGTCGCAATGCATAGCATACAAGTTTGAGATACAAAAAGTGCAACACATAGCATACAACTTATTTCGATCAGCAGCAGCGCATAGCATACGAGTCTAGGATACAAAAAGTGTAGTGCATAGAATGCAACCTACTTTATCAGTCGCAATACATGGAATACGAGTCTGAGATATCAATCACGAGAAATGCAATGCATGACATATCGGACTTGAGCACATAATATAGCATCTTCCAACCCTCAGATCTACGCCCCATTCATTTAGAGCTGATGATACTTTCGAAGATTAGCATCCATTGTTTCGAGAGTATAACTGTCTCCTGGGTATGCCTCCACAACCTTATAAGGTCTTTCCCAGTTTGTAACAAACTTTCTTTCTGGCTTTCATCGAATCTTCTCATTTCTCCTCATTAGAAGATCTCTCAGGTTGAATTGGACCTTTCTGACCCTTTAATCATGGTAAAGTTTAACTTTCTCCTTCACCTTATCTTCACGTAGGGATGCTAATTCTCGCTTTTCCTCCACCATATCGAGATCCATGCGATGATTATCATCATTAACCTATCCTTCAAAAATTGTTGTCACCATTGGGCTTGGTGCCCCAATCTCTGCAGGAATCACAGCTTCGAAACCACAAACCAAGCTATATGGTGTTTCTATTATAGTAGAGGATTTAGTTGTTCTATAAGCCCATAAAACACTGGGTAATTCACATATCCAGTTCCCCTCGCCCCCCTCGAGTCTTGCACAAATACCATTCACAATTGTTCGATTGGTTACCTCAACTTGGTTGTTTTCTTGGGGATGATACACAACTGTCATCTTCTGTTAAATCTTGTATTCTTCACACCATCTCTTGAAAGAATCATGAGCAAACTGAATCCCATTTTTGTTATTACAGTCTTTGGAATTCTGAAACAACAGATGATATTCTTCCAGCAGAATAATTACAGACTTCCCTTTCATATTCGTCAGCGACTCTGTAACACCCTCTTTGTGAAATAATAAATGGCCGCAATAAGATACTTGAACCGCCCTAGGCCTCTAGAAAAAGGTCCCACTATATCGATCCTAGACTTATTAAATAGCCACAAAATGTGAATGTTGATAATCTCTTCCTGATAAATATGAGTAATTAGTGCATGCTTTTGGCACTAATGCAATCGTGGATATACTTATTAGCATCATCAAACATCATAGGCCAGTAATATCCAGCTCAAATGAGCCTCCTTTTACCATAGATCGCGCTCCTTGATGACTACCACATATATCTTCGTGAACCTCCATGACCAAATAGTCAGCTTCATAAGGAGGGACACGTCGAAGCAATTGTTGAAGATGATCCATTCGATACAAAGTCCCATCTTGCAATGCATACCCCGGGGATTTCAACCTTAGTTTTCTTGCCTCCACCAAATCATCTGGCAGAGCTCCATTTCGAAGGTAGCTAGTGATAGGTGGCATCCAAGATTCTACCCCTTCAACGACCATTACCACATGTTCCTCAAAATTATACTTATTCAAGGCCTCCATAAGCAATTTCTTTTTGGATCGAATTCCCAAATATAATGAAATAAAATTTCTTAAAGTGCATGCCTTATGGTTTTCCTCCCTTGGCACCTGTGTCAGGGTGTACGTTTGAAAGTCATTCAATAAAGCTTCATTATTTCCAGAGATCGGTGTAAACTACGTTCTCTTTCCTCGTATTCTCCATTAACCCATTGGATTACAATCTGTGAATCACTAAATATTTCCAAACGTTCCACCTTAAGCTCCTTAGCCAGGCGCAGTCCCGTAATCAAATCCTCATGATCAGCTTCATTGTTCGTGGCCTTGAAAGCAAAGTGTAACACATAAGGGTAATCCTTTCCCCCTGAGCAACACCCCTGCTCCACTGCCCCCCCGAGTGTGAGAAACCATCCATATACAACTTCCATACCTCCTCCTTTTGAACATCCTTCTTTAACTCGATAGGCTCCGTCATTTCCACTATAAAATATACAAGAGTTTATCCCTTGATTGTTGTTCTGGAATGGAACTATATGTCGTGCTCTCCTAGCTCAACAACCCATTTCATCATCCTCCCCAATGCCTCTGGCTTTAAAAGAATTCATAAATGGGGTAATTGGTAAGCAACACTATCATATGCCCCTGAAAATAAGAACGCAACCTTCGTGTCGCATGCACCAGCGCCAAGATCAACCTCCCGAGAGCTGTATACCATACTCAGGCCCCTGCAAAGATCGACTCACAAAATATATGGGATGTTTATTTCTTTCCTTCTCCTTCACCAATATTTCATTAATAGCCAGAGGCGGAGCAAAAATGTACAAGAACACCTCATTTTTCCCGGCTTCATGAGTGTTGCCATAATTCGAAGGTGTTCCTTAAACTGCCCGTATGCCTCTTCACATTTATCTGTACATTCAAACTTCTTTGCCCTTTTGAGAACATTAAATAAAGGTAAATAATTCTTTGCTCCCTTTGAAAAGAACCTACTCAAAGCTTCCAAAAACCCAGTAAAATTTTGGACATACTTCAACGTTTATGGGCTCTTCATTTTGATTAGAGCCTCGACCTTCTCCGGATTAACATCGATACCCATCTCAAGTGCCATAAATCTAAGAAATTTTCCAACCCCACTCTATTCACGCACTTAGCTGGGTTTAGTTTCAAATTTTCCCCTCGAAGCTCCTCAAATATCTCATTTAAATCCACCAGAAACTCATCATGACTCCTACTTTTCACAACCATGTCATCCACGTATATATCTATAATTATGACAGTATGTTTCTTAAACAATTTGTCTACCAACCATTGATAAGTTGCTCCTGCATTCTTTAGCCCAAACATTATCTTCTTATAACAAAATGTACCCACGTCCGTGATGAACAAGGTTTTTTCCTTATCCTCTTCAGCCATCAACGTCGGATGGTACCTTTTGTGAGCATCAAAGAAGACTGAAACCTTATATCCGGCTATAGCTTCCACTAATTTATCAATTAGAGGTAGTAAATAGCTGTCTTTAGGCTAACAACTATTCAAATTGCTAAAGTCCATACACATTCGCAAAGCTTCATCGTGCTTTGGGACCATGACTGGGTTAGCCAACCATTATGGATAAAACACCTCCTCGATGACCTCTGCTTTAAGCAACTTCTCAACCTCCACCTTAATAGCCTCTGATCTCTCCGGGGTGAACACCCTTATATTCTGCTTAACTGGCTTGATTGATGGATTTATGTTCAATCTATGAACCGCCATCCTTAAAGGTACTCTGGTAATATTGGAGGTGCTCTGAGAAAATACATCCAATACTCTTCCAATATAATTCTCAACTGATTCTTAACCTCTTTAGGCATTATTCTCCCTACAGCCACTGTGCCCAAATCCAGAATGGGCATATACTCTATATCTGCTGGACCAACCTCTCCATGTATTGTGGCAACATCTCTCGTCCTCCTTGCTTCCCTTACTGTTGTCGAATTACAACTCTTAGTTACCACCTGATCTCCCAGATGTTAGTTATCCCTTTATTCGTGGGAAACTTTATCACCAAATGTTAGGGAGATCACATAGCTCAAGCTTGGCACATCCATGACCTTCAAAGGATCACACTATAAGGCGAGTACGCATCAATGACTGCAAAATTATAGTTTATCACTCCCTCATCTCCATTAGTTATCCATACTGACATGGTAGTCTCTCCCAGAGGGAACACCATTTTTCTCGTGAAACTAGACAAGCGCGAGGTAGACCTTATCAAATTACCTCAGCCTATGTCTAGTTGGTCAAAGAAATTAGCAAAAATTACCTCGAAACCACTTCTACCATCAATAAACACCCTCTTCACCAATGTGTTTCCAGTTTTCGTCGAGACCACCATGGGGGTCAGCACATGGAGTTTGATTCGGAGTTGCATCTGCCTCCAAAAACGTTATTGTCTGATCCGGCTAAAACCTTTTATGTCGCGGCTCCCCGCCAGGAATTTAGCTTGAATTAGCCTTCATAATTGTATTTGAAGACCTCTCCCCTACAATTCTATTAATCACATTAATCACCCTATGGGTCATTGGGTTGTCCCTATTTATGTTCTCCTGATTCCGAACAGGCTGCTCTCGAGGTTGTTCATCCCTTATTCCTTGACCTTGAGCTCGAGGTCTTCGATCCACTTTGTTTCCATTATTCTGATAGTTCCTCTAATGCGACTACCAATCCTGACGGTCATTCCTTGGTCTCGGGGGTTCTACACAATTCCCTTGATGTCCCAAACCTTGAAATAGACTTTCATTTGCACATATTTCAATCTCCATTATGATATGGGTACAATCACTCATGTCATGACCATAATTCTTGTGAAGATTGCAATATAGATTCATATTTTTTCGCTGTCATTGCATTTGTCGTGTCTTTCATTGGCAAAGGTGACCAGACCATACGTCAATGTATACTCAGGATATGTGTCAGATATCTATTCATGGGTGTTCAAAGCTAGGTCTGGTCATTTCCATTGGTTTCTTCCCACAAAAGTCACTGCTCTTTCCTTGATTATAAAACCAAGCCTTCATTTTTTCTCTTTGCAGCTTCCTCAACCTTCAAGTACTGCTCGATGACTTCCTGGAGCTTCTGCAATGTTCAATGAATGTTGGCAGTCAACTTCTTATACAATTCCACATTATTCATACCTATTAGATACCCTTGGATCACTTCATTCTCTGTACTTTCCACTACCCCCAGACTCTCATCCACATATCTGGGATAGAAAGCCTCTGTAGTCTCTCATGGCTTCTATTTAGTTTGGTACAACTCAGGTAAAATCTTGGAGAACTTTTTCTTTTGAGCATACTGACTCAAAATAACTACACTGAAATCTCGGTAAGAGTTCAAAAATACCCTGGGTAACTTGTTAAACCATTATTGAGCCTTTCCTCAAAGGTAACTCCCAACAAGTTTGCATATCAACCTTTCCTCGAAATCCCTCAAATTCATAAGAATCAGGAATGTTTGAATGAACTCTTGAGGATTTGAATCCCCACTATAAGTAGGAACCCCCCTGGGGGCTTTTTATCCACTGGCCATCGAACTGAAGTTATCATTGGGCTAAAAGGAGAACCTTCTGCCTGCCTCATTGACCCAATCAATCTGCCCAACTCTCTATTTAAAGAATATCGAGAATTTTCTACCAACCCATGTGTATCCTTAGACAGGTTCAACCCTCGATTGATTTCTCAATATAGTATCTGATACATGGGTTGAGAACCCATGTAACCAGAGTGTACCTAGGGCCCCATGGCCCCTAATGTGTAGGTTTCCCATAAAGGCCACCAGGTCCTTAACTGAACATGGGTTTTTGTAATCCTGCACTACCATATCCCTGGATCCCTGTGGAAGAAACCATTCCATATCCAGTCTCAACTCTAGGAAATGAAAATATTGGGACCACTGACATCGAAAAAGACATTGAGTACACTATCCCTTGAAAGTGATTCGGTAATGAGGGTTGAGTTCGTGGTTGAGCCACCTTCCCTGCATATCCATGATAAGGGAATGCTAACGTGGGTTGAGAAATAGGCTTCATTAGCATCTTCATGGCCGATGGGGGGTGCCATGCCCCTCGATATATCCATTTGCATCGAAAGGGAGTAATCTGATATCCTGCTGTTGCAACTATTTACGCCACCTGCGCCAAATATGGATGCGAACCAACCGCTCATATCTCTTGATTTTAGTGAACAATCTGTTCATAAGCCTCGATGTAAGAATCCCCATAAATTTCTCTAAAGCGCACATCTCTCTTATCATGTGAACCAACTGGCAAGTTCTACATAAAGCCAGTGTTTCTTACTCCTACACCAGGATCTAGATTAACCTCTTGGTTCCTTGAGGGCCATGCCATATCAGCTTGACGTACATCGACAAGCACCAAATTAAGTCCACTAGAGACTCGCACTATCTCACGCTTAACGATCGAGACTGGCACTATCTCAAGCTCGACAGCAAGGACTCACGCTAACTCGCACTCAACATTCTACGAAGTTGGAGGATAAACCATATTTCTATTTATTCTGTACAGGGGCTGTACTCCGTCTCATGTGCCTATTCCTTTGAGCGTCAACTTCTCACTCCTTCGAGTAGTCGTAGAAGTGGACATAAACCAAGAAACTTGAATCTGACTTAATCAGCTCCACTGGGCATTCCAATTGATGTGTCTCCAAACCAATCAAATTGTACCGTCGAGTCCCTTAGTCGCGATCTGCAAAGAAATAATCCCCGGGAAGTCCCTGGGAAAACACATGAATGCCTAAGTCATCAAAACCGTATGAATCCCGTATATAATAGAATGAATCCCAAAATGTATTTGTACCTTGTATTTATATATGAGTATCCCTAGTAATATTTGTATACAACTTAACCTATTCATGACACATTAAATGCCAGTAAATACGGTCGTAACATTGACCGTTTCTCTTGAGTTTATTGGGTTGAAATAGGCCCAATGTTTTATTTGGGTTTAATAGTTTTAAACATCATGACCCGCGAGTTACAAGTCTATTTTACCACCCTTAATGCAGATTAATGAATTATAACCCTATATTATGCTAAGCATTAAACACGTGGATGGTGGTAAGTTGTTGTGTACCGTGTGTTAATATAATTTTAAGCATTTTGAACATGCTTCAATTATTTTTATCGACATTTACTATAATAACTTAATTTCTCTGATCTTTAACTGTTTTTGGCATACATTTTTTAAATAAAAAGGTAATGTAAATGACATAAATACTTTTTGTAATATAGTTAATTTCTTAAGAGGAAAATTGAGACCTCAATCCCCCCTCCCCAAAATGCCAATATAACTTTTGATCAACACATACTTTTTATTTGAAATTCTAGCATAATGCCAATATAACTTCTGATCAACATATACTTTTTATTTGAAATTCTAGCATAACCCTTTACGAATGTAAAACTTTACTATTCAACCCTCTCACTATTTTCAGTAAAAAAAACATGGCAAATATAGACTTGTTTGTTTGACTATCCTAACTCATTGATTTCACCCATCAATTACACTACCACAACACCGCGTTGCCAGCTCCACACAATAACACCACCCAATTCAACAACACCCTTATAGCTTCCAATCACACCACCATCACCATCAACTTGGGCATCATCATACACCATCCAATTCCGTTCCCTGCAACATTGGTCCCCCTTTCCCCTCTCTACCATCATCGATGCCCTCCCCTCTGCGTCTTTGCCAAAAATTTAAACGCCCCAACAAACAATGTATGCACACAATCATGCACCACCACTCGGACTTTAGTTTACTTCGCATTCCCTCCCCACACCAAAACCATTTAAATCACCATTATTTAAAATTCGTGCCCATTATCACTTCCAATGTCAGGAAAGAAATTGAGAAGTTCTATGTTCCGAAAATCCCTAGTGGTAAAAAAGTTAATTAAATTTATTAGTGATTCCTTTAATTATGAGATTAGTCCTTTCATATAGCTCCATCAGAGAAACCAACTGATGATGCAACTACAATGCAAGCAAAATAAAAATCCCCTCCCCACAATTTTTTAACAGATTAAATTCAAGAGATTTTAGGTTATTTTAATGTTGGTTGGTCTTAACTGCAAGTTCAAGGCAATTTGAGGGTATGTGGACATTTTTAAATAATTAATGGTTATATTGTCACACATGAAGGAATCGATGGTTACACGAACATTGTTTTTACTAAATTAAATTTCATATTTTAAAAATATTTTTAACACTGTCTGGTAGTGACCGGCGTTGACTTCAAGTTCTTACCAACTTAAAGTTACAATACTTTATGAAAAAAATAAATTATATTGTTACATACTAGTAGTAAGAAACTGAGAGTTATTTTAGGATTTTTTTTGAAAAAGTCTTGTATAAAACCATCTCACCGTGAGAATTGTAAAGAATTCAGTATGAGGTTTCTAATTTAAGTTTTAAAAGTTCAGGGGATGGATGTGAAATTTTGTTAATTTACATTTAAGTCTAGGTATAAATATCAATTGTTCATTTTCTCCTCCCATATTTTTCGGACACTTTCTCTCTCATCTACTTTATTCTCCAGCGTAACTACCTTCTTCTTCTCTCCCCTATCCATTTCTCTTCCATCTTCCTTCAATTCGACTGCTCATTGTCTCCATTTTCTTCCATATTTCACGCGCACAGTGATTTTCGATGAATGCAGAGAAAATGCCCTTCATTTTCTGGCAATTTTATCGGTTTTATCTTCGATTTCCAGCGATCTGACACAATTCGACCCTCGTTTTGTGTCTATCTTCGCCGGTAATGTCTTCGCTGTGATTTTTATGCATATTTAATTGTTTTTTATTTTTTGTTTACTTTCTTTGGTTCATGTGATATTCTAGGGTTTGTGTAGGTTATAATGAGTAATATTTGGAAATTTATCTGTTTTTGTATTTTGTGAGTTGTTCTTACAGATTTGTGCTAATATTTGTATTGCTGCTGCTGTTTGTTAGATGTCTAAGAAGACTTGCCTCACTGCTGCTGCAATCGAGAAGGAAGGAGGATTCGTAAGTTTTATTAATTTTTAGCAGTAGTGTTTTAGATACAGTTATTGATGTTTCATGTTTTAGGATTTAAGTAATGTTATCTGTGTTGGTGTGATATTTTAATTTCAACGTTTGATACTTATGGTGTTTTCATGCGTAAGTGTGCAATTGAAGTTTAGTTTTGATTGTGTGTGATATCTTAGAAGTTTGTTACGATTTGTGCTAATTTTTGTGTTGTTGCTGTTTATTAGATGTTTAAGATTGCTTGCCTACTGTTGCTGCAATCGAGAAGGAAAAATTATCTGTAAATTTTGTTATTTTGCATATGGGATATTTTAGATACTACTGCTTTTTCAGGTTTTATGTTTGATGATTCATGTTTAGGTCATAAAACACTGTTATCTGTGTTATTGTGATGTTTTAATTTCAGTATTTGATGCTTGTAGTGTTTTAAGTGTGCAATTGATGTTCAGTTTTGTTGTTTTTTATTGTGTGATTTCTTAGGGTTTTGTTACGATTTGTGCTAAATTTTGTGTTGTTGCTGTTGTTTATTAGATGTCTAAGATTGCTTGCCCACTGTTGCTGCAATTGAGAAGGAAAAATAATCTGTAAATTTTGTTATATTGCAAATGTGATATTTTAGATACTGTTGGTTATGTTTCAAGTTTTATGTTTGATGTTTAATGTTTAGGTTATAAGTATTATTATTTGTGTTGGTGTGATGGTTTATTTTTAGTATTTGATGCTTGTAGTGTTTTAAGTGTGCAATATCTTTTCTGTTTTGTTGTTTTTGATTGTGTGTGATATCTTAGGATTTTATTACGGCATGTGCTAATTTTTGTGTTGTTATTATTTTTTAGATGTCGAAGAATACTTGCTCACTGTTGCAGCAATCGAGAATGAAGTAGGAACTGTGAGTTTTGTAATTTTTCAAATGTGATGTTTTAGATACCTTTGTTGATGTTTATCGTTTTTTGTTTTTTGTTTGTTTTTTGTTTTTAAGTATTGTTACGCGTGTTGGTGTGATGTTATAATTTCAGCGTTTAATGCTTGCGGTGTTTTCAATTGGAGTATGCAATTGATGTTCAGTTTTGTTCTTTTGATATTTTAGGGTGTAATGTTGATGTTTTTATATTTTGATATTGATTTTTAAAATTTGCATTTGGTTTTTCTTAATGTAGTTGTCAGTGATGTTATGTGTGCTATTTGTGATATTTTAATTTCATATATTGATATTTTAATTACTGTATGTGATATTTTGTGTTTATTTCACAAGAATAATTTCCAAACCAGAGCTCTATGATGTCATTGATGAGATAGTAAAAAAAAAATCTATGCGGAATCATGCTCTCGAAGGTGTTCCCTTGAACAGAGGATCGAAAATCAACATTTGATCATTGCGTTGATGGAGTAGAAGAGTCATCCTATTCGAAACCAGCATGAGAGATGGTACGACTGTGAATAAGCGAGCAACGAAGGCAAACAAATCGGGAAAAATATAATTTGATCGTTTGGGATGTATTGTTTGACATTGATTTTTTCAGTTATGATGGTTGATTGTTAGTGTTTGCATTGAGGCGCTTGATTGTAATTGATGTTCTACCTTAATTTGAATTTTTTTCCAGTTTTTATGTTAGTGATTTTTAGGGCATTTGAACCTTTTGTAATGAATGATATTTATGGTTCGATTGTATGACGATTGACATTTTCACATGCCAACATAAAATTTCAAATTAAAGTTTGCCACTTTCATATGCTAATTTTATTATGTATTTGTTGTGCCCATGATTATTCATTGAATTCCTTCGATTTTAAGTTATCGGTGTATGATGTTTTATCAAGTTCTCATCAGTACTTTTGTAAAACAAAAAAAGAGAATCATCACCGCGTAACAATTAACATCACAGTATGATAATAAATACTAATCAAGTCCCTACAAATTGGTTTTAGATCAATTGAACATTTGAAAAATTAGCTGTTTTTATTAGGCCCGTCAAATTGATTAATTGGATGAACTCATTATCCAAACCCAATTAACCCATTATCCAATGGGTCATTATCCATTAACTCATTTATTAATGGGTATTAATGAGTTGGATCACAATGAGTTGGGTCATTAAATGGATTACCCATGGATAACCCATTAGATAACTCATATGACTCATTGGGTCAAATATATTATCCAATGAGTCATTATCCAACGGGTTATTATGTAATTAACCCAATAAGTTATCATTCAACCTCGTGTTCCTCTATTCTTCTTCCTTTGTCTCGAGTTAATCGATTAGGGTTTCAACATTGAGTTACAAGTGACGGATTAAAAGTTAGGATTAGTCATATTTGAAACTTTTAATCTGTGTTATCGGGTCGTGTTCCAAGCCCGAGTTGTCGAGTCGGGCCGAGATGAAAAAAATCCTTAGTTTCAGCTCGGCTCATTTAAAACACTGAGTTCGAGTTCAATCAAACCTCTTAAATTTTAGTTTGAGTGAAACTAATTTGACTCAAGTTTGTGTTCGAGTTCAATCGATTATGTAAAATCTTGACTCGAACTCGTATCTAAGCTCAACTTGTTCCATGATTAAATAAATTTTTAATTTTTTTACATACATAGTAATATATTATATTTAATAAAAATATGCATATATATATATATATAAAAATTATGTTGGCTCTATAATCTTAGTTTCGAATACTATTCGATCTTGGATCGAGTACGGTCAGATTCAATTCGAGTTTGGGTGGTTTAAAATATCTTAACCTTGAGCCAAATTCGAACAACTCTTAATTTGAACTCGACTGTTTCAAAATATCTTAATTTCGATCTCGCCTTGATTTTGTTCAAACTTGTAAAATTTTGGGTCGAGGTCGAGTTTAATTGAAATTAGTTTGGTTCGAGCTTGAATAGATTAGGGATGTAAATGAGTCGAGACAAACTCGAAGAACCCTCAATGCAAGCTCAAGCTTGACTTGAGTTCGATTGAGCCAGATTTTTTGGGCTCAAACTCGAATTTGAATTAAATTAATTTTGCTTGATTTTTAACTCGAATCATGATTTAATATTTTTTTATGTACATGATCAAATATTATAAATAATAAAAATATATTAGATATATATTATGCTGGATTGACGATCTTTACAAACAATATTAGTGAGTTCAACCTTGAATAATATAAAAGCTTGGCTCGAGCTCAGTTAAATCAAATTCGAGTCAAGTTTTGACCGAATTGTTCGCAAGTTTTTTGTGAATAGTTCGGTTCGTTTACACCGCTACCCGTGATTTACAGCTCGGTTTGTTTACAACCCAACTAAATGACTTTTATCCAACGAGTGATTTAGTTTTGACCCAACATATCACTTTATTTTGACCCAAGAGTCATTTATTAGTTTACTCAATTTATTGAAATTTTAACCCATGCTTGTAAAAAAATTGTTGTCTTATTATAAGAAATTATCCACGGGTCACCTGTTACCCAACCCAACCAGACCGACCCAAAATTATCCAACGGGTAGCCTGTTATCCAACCCAGCTCAACCCAACAATTACAACCAATTTATATTCATTAACCCAATGAGTCATTATCCAATAAGTCATTATCCAATATGTGAATAAAGTAAATGGATAACGGTTATCCATCGAGTGATCCGATCCGTTTGACAACCCTAGTTTTATTTTTATTTATTTTATGTATTAGTATTTTATTTGATTTTTTACTATTATTATTTGATATATATAGTATTATATCTGATGTTTTTACTATTTAATTATTGCGATTTTTATTTGATATTTAATTTTTTTGATATGTTTAGTATTTTATTTAATGTTTCACAATCTAAATTCATTATTTTTATTTGATATTAACTATAGTAATTTTATGTTAACTTTTAATGCTTTCATCTGATTTTTCAAAAAATAATTTGATGTTTACTAATTTATTTGACTTTTACTATTTAAAATTGATTTATTTATATTTAAATTAAAGATTTTAGTAGTAAGACAAAAAGACATTTAAACTGGGCCAAAAATTATACAAGGCCTGAATAACTGCTAGTAAGTGTTGTCGGAAAACCGTCGGAAATCAATGCTAGAATGTGACGGAAAACGCGAAAAGCTCACAGCCGATGGGAAAATGAATGCGACGTTTTCCAGTGATGGATCTGAAAATCGACTAACGTCAGGAATGCAACGTTCTCCGTCAACACAGAGATCAAAAAACATTTCCGGCGATGGATTTGGAACTGAAAAACGATTTGACCTGCACCCTTCCCCGCCAACCCGACGCTGAATACACGAATCAGAGCCGGCGATGCGATTTGAAGCCGGGATTACGTAGAAAACACAAGAATTGTGGTCGAAGAACTTTTTCGACTGAGATTAAGAGATTATTCACCATCACCGGCCGTGATTTGAAGCCGGATAAACCAGCGCAACCTTAAGCCTCAAACTAGGGTTTCAAATTATTTGAATCTCTAAAACTAGGGTTTTGGCGGTGGAGAAGTCAATTTGACGGCGAAGAAGGCGAGGAGACTGCAGAGAAGGTCAGGCGGCGCCGGGGGGAATGGCGAGAAGAAGGTGAAAGACGCGTTCTGTGTCTTTTTTTTTGTTTATTTGTTGTTTGGGCCTGTGTTTTTTTGTGTGTTTTTCATTATGATGCCGATTTTTTTTTTGTAATATGACTTCCGAATTTAATTTGTCATTTACATATTTTCACTACAGTCAATGATTTTACAGTAACACGGTTTCACATGGGACCGACTTTTTTAATAAAAAAAACTTAAAGTTTCCGGAAAAATCGTTGAGGCTCGACGACTTTAATGCCACA
>JAULKM010025003.1:0-13977 GCA_032355605.1 Rubia tinctorum
GAAATTAAAATTAAACATTCAAAATTTTAAAACTGAAATTAAAATTAAATATTCAGATTTATTTAATTTTAGTTTTATTTTTAATACATTATGTATTCAAAAAGTATAAATACAAGGCATACACAATAAAATACATAGTGTGATATAACAATTCACTTTTTTTAATGGACAGTTAAAAAAACAGGCTAGTCCACCCCCCAGGTGTCAGCCTCTCCGTAGGTTGAAAATCATGCGAAAGTTAGGGATAGCCCAAACGAAAACATGAAATTCCAAAATTATCATTTTACTCTTTTTCCTTCAACATGCCTTTCCCTGTTTCCTCCCAACACCAACACCAACACCAACACCATAATTTCTCTGCTTCCTCTGCCATTGTCCTTAGCATAGAAAAAGCCATTTAACAAGGCAGTTGTAATTATAAGAACATCTTAATGTAAACTTTTCAATCCTACCAACATCAACAAGAGCCGGATGCAAATTGTGCGCCATAACGTCCATGCTCATCGCTGGGTCCAAGCTTGGTTCCCCATCCACCGCGCACCTCGAATGGATTCGACGCGCGTAATCTAGCACCCTTGTCTGTCCATCGCCGGAGGCGATAGTGTTACGCGCAAACTTCATCAGAAACGGATCCCAGAGTTCAATCCGCCGACGGTTTCAAGTGTGATGCGTCCAATCCGGCGAATTTTTCATCCCAGATGAAGAATTTACGGGGTAATAATTGTGTGTTTCTATTCATGCTCTGAGGTACATTATACAGTAGCTAAGTAGCACCGGCACGATTCTGTGTACGAGTACGGTTATGGGTACAGGATTCGATAAATTGAAAATTAGGGGATACGGGTACGAAATAGGTACGATTATAAAAATAATGTATAGATATTATTATTAATAATTAATCATTTCGGAATCAAATATAATACGATTTTATATTGTAAACAATTTAAAGTAAATGAAAACATCCAAGTGTAGTTTAAACTTAATATTTATCACAATAATTAGCAAATAAACTACATAACAAGATTATAATTCGATGTTTTAAACAATAAGACTAAAATAAGCAAAAACCAAATAAAATTCATTGTCCAAGTCAAATAAAAGCATAACAATAAGCATGAAAAGTGAATGAAAAACATCAACTTTCAACAATAAACTCTTTCTCCAAGTCTGGCTCATCAAGTAAAAGGTTTGTAAACTCTAAGAATCAAACATTTTCCATAGAATCAAATGCATCTCCACCAACATACCAATTCTTTTGATCACTCTCATCATCCTCAATATTTCTTGATAAAAGGCGAAGATTGTTGTGGATGAAAACTAAATCTTGAGATTGACTTGGAGTTAGCTTGTTCCTCTTAAGTGAATGAATGAATGCATATGTACTCCAATTTAATGTGGCAGAATGTACCCCAAATTGTACCCTACATCTTGACCGTATCCGTACCCGGTCAAAATAGTCAAAAAGTTAAACCGTACCGGAGACGTCCCCAGACCGAATCCACACTGAATTTGTACCCATACGTATCCCATACGAGTACCATGACCTATTTACCTTACCCATGCTACTTAATATAGTGTTACAAAAGACCTATACTCAACTAGAAAAGGAATTATAATCTAATTACAATTACAAGTAATATTCACATAATGTTACTATTCCTTAATACTCTTACTCAAGTTGGAGCATGGGGATTAGAAATGCCCAACTTTCCAAACAACAAATGAAACTGATTTCGCCCAAGAGCCTTTGTAAAAAAATCCACAAGTTGATCAGTCATGTAAATATGATGAGTAACAATAGTGCCAGACTGTACAAGATCACGGACAAAATGACAATCAACCTCTATATGCTTCGTACATTTGTGGAACACTAGGTTAGCCTCGATGTGGAGCGCAGATTGACTGTCACAAAACAGTCGCCTAGAAGTAGATTGCACAACACCCAAGTCCCTAAGCAAAGACTTAAGCCACAACAACTCACAACATACAACAGTCGCAGCACGATACTCCGCTTCAACAGAAGAACGAGAAACTGTAGGTTGTTTTTGGTCTTCCATGAAACCGAAGTATCGCCAATGGTCACAAAGTATCCAGATAATTATCGTTGAGTGATAGGACAAGCAGCACAATCGGAATCACAATAAGCAGTCAACTATAAAGAACTTCGTGAAGAGAGAAATAAACCTTGACTAGGATGACTCTTCAAATAATGAAGAACATGTATAGCAGCTTGCCAGTGAGGAAAACAAGGAGACTTCATAAACTGCGCAAGCATATGAACATAATAACTTAGCTCAGGACATGTAATAGTGAGATAAATGAGGCGACTCACCAGTCGCAGGTACTGCTCAAGGTCATTATAAAGAGGTCCTTCAACCTTCGCAAGATCATGCTGTTACTCCATGGGAAAGTCAGTCGGTTTAGAAGCTGATAAACCTGTGTCAGATAAAATATCCAGGGCATATTTCCTTTGTGAAAGAAACATCCCATCCGATCTTCTAGCAATCTCTATACCCAAGAAATTAAGTGTACCAAGATCATTCATATGAAAACAAGTGCTCAAGTATTTCTTGAATTCAGAGATGAACGACGAAGAACTACAAGCAATAACCAAATCATCCACATAGAAAAGAACATGTAAGGAAATCAACCCATGGGCAAAAGAAAATAAAGAGTAATCTGCCTTACTATGGACAAACCCAAATGCACGTAAAACCTGAGCCAACTTCACAAACCAATTGTAAGAAGCCTGACGAAGACCATAAAGAGATTTCTGACCAGGAGGCACAGGATTGCCTGGTGGAGGGCGCATATATACCTCATTATATAAATCATCATGAAGGAAAGCATTATGCACATCCATATGGTGATGTTCCAGACCACGAATGACTGCAACGGATAGAAATAGAGGAACCAAACTCATCTTCGCAACAAGAGCAAATGTTTCAGTATAGTCAATACCTTCTTTCTGGATATTTCCAAGAACCATCAAACGAGCCTTGTGGAGCTCAATGGAACCATAAGATTTAAAATTGGTATGGTACACCCAATTGCATCCAATGACAGTCTTATACAGAGGGAGTGAAGATAAGGTCCATGTCTGATTGTGCTCAAGTGCATTAATCTCATCGGTCATGACATCATGCCAATGAGAATACTGGGAAGCCTCATAGTAAGTGGTGGGATATGCACTAGAAGTTACTGCACCCAAAAATCGAGAATGCGTACTAAAACATTTATCACAATTTACAAAATCAGTTAAAGGATAGAAAACACCTGAGGAATGTGATGTCGCAGGTGTGGTTGTAGCAGTGAAGGGTTATTAATATCAGCAACAGAGCATAAATAGTCGTTCAGATAAGTAGGAGGTCGATAATGACGACCACTCTTTCGGACAGTTGGCAGCTCAGCTGATGATGACGACGCCGGATTCTGAATCTGCGAAGCTGGCGGTGGAGGAAAGGTGGGAAGAGGAGGAACCGATGCAGCTGGCGGTGCGTGGGTATTGGCATCCAGTGGCACCGAGCTGGTTGGCAAGTCACGGGCGTCCAGCTCGGTCGGCGCATGCATGGAAACGTCAGTTGGCAGCGGCGCATCCGAAGTTAAACCCGTCGGTGGTATGGGAACTGGCGGCGACAAGCTGGCCGCAGGCGATAAGGGAGCCGACAGTGAGGAGATGACCACCAACGGTGAAGGAGCCGCCGGTGAGGGGGCTGTTGTTGGTGATGGGATGGGCAACGGTAAGACCTCTAGTATGTAAGGAAACTAGTCTTCATAAAAATCAGGATCCCGACTGTTGAAGAAAGTATGGGTTTCCAAGTTAAAAGGACGATAATCTTTCTTTCTGGTAGGATACTCAAGAAATAAACATTTGCGACTTCGCGAAGCAAACTTGTCACAGAATCTAGGAATGTAGGAGACAAAGCACAAACAACCAAATACACGCAAAGCTTTGTAATTCAGAGGACGTCCATGAATCAATTCGAAAGGTGCGCGCCCATCAAGTTTCTTTGTGGGTGTCCGGTTGATCAAGTAACCAGCAGTAAGAACACATTCTCCCCAGAACTCAATTGGTAGATTGGCTTGAAAGCGTAAATCACGAGTCACATTTAACAAATGGAGATGCTCACGCTCAACACGACCATTATGTTGTGGTGTATCAACCATGAATGTCTCAAAAATGATCTCAGACTCAGCGAACTATGATTTCAAAGGTATAAATTTTGTACCATTGTCAACCCGAACATGCTTAATCACGGCCAAACTGATTCTTGACCAAAAGACAAAATTCAATAAATCTAGATGCTACATCATACTTAGCAATTAACAAATAAACCCAAACAGATCGGGAATAATCATCAACCATTGTTAAAAACTAAAATGCACCACTAGAAGATGGTGTTTTATAAGGACCCCAAACATCATAATGTATTAATTCGAATAAAGAAGTAGCATTGGAACAGCTCAAAGAAAAACTATGCCTAGTCTTTTTTGCACTATGACAGACAGAGCAAGGAACATAAACTTTATTTGTGCTAAAATCAAGAGTAGAAACAAAAGACAACACCATAGAGGAGAGATGTCCAAGACGTTGATGCCATAAATCAGAAGAAGAAACTGAAGCAACTGTCGGAATGGACTGCGAGATAAGAGGAAGAACATTCGTATCTAGCAGACGAAGCCAATAAACCCCCCTTGCTGTTCACCCACACCAATCACAGTCCCCATACTGATTTTCTGTAAAATTCAATAATTTTCAGTAAACAAAGTTAGACATTTTAATGCAGATAACAATCTAGAGCATGATAATAAATGACATTCCAGAGAGGGTATGTAGATCACATGAGTAAGAGTAACATCCCCAAAACGAATAGAACCGTATTGGGTAGCAGATGACACAGAACCATCATGTAGTACAACATTCACGGAATGAACAACAGTAGTAATATCAATAAAAGAACACTTGTCACTGGTCATGTGATATGAGGCTCCTGTATCAAGAATTCATGGTAAAGTAGACTTACCTGACCAATGGTCGGACACAACATTAAATTGATTAAATAAATGTAGAGTCATACTCCATTGATCATCAGACAGAGCAGGATTGGAGGAGACACGGCAGCATCGGCGAATGGCAGTGGAGTCGGGCGCCTGGTGCTCCGTTCTTGGCAGCGGTGGTCGTTTGAGTTGGCGCCGTCTCCCTGGTCTTTGGTTCAATTCTTTGAACCAATCTGGTGCTCCGATGAGTTTGAAACAGGTATCTTTGTCATGCCCCTTGCGATGACGATGTAAATAAATCAGATTCTTGCGATCAAGTGAAGTGAGAGCAACTGGCGAAGAACCCGAATGGGGTGGACGTTGTGCAGCATACGCCATAGAGTCAGTTGAAGCTTCGCGAGACCGAACAACGGCTTTGTGATTCTCCTCCCGGGAAACAAGGAATATGCACGCAAGACTAGTGGAAGTGGATCGGTGGTCATGATGTTGGATCATAAGGTATGATAGCCTTCAACAAAACCCATGAGAAATTGGTAGGTCATATCTTTCTCACATTCTAGGAAGGCGTTGGCAGTATGGTTGCAAGTGCACAGAGGTTTACAAGCTACATAGGTGCAAACTAAAGGAGACCGAAGTGAGTTGTAATCACCAAACAACTTCTTCAATTTACCAAAAAATGGCAACAGTCTGACCATTCTACCAACAATTTTGGATATCTTCGTACATTTGAAGAATTTTCGGACCATTCCCAAGGGTAAAACGCGCCTTTAGATCATCCCACAGTTCCTTCATCTTGGCATAGTAGGTAGTAGAAGAATGTAATGGTGGATCTAAAGTCTGCAAGAGCCAACATACCATGGTAGCATTAATTCCAGGCCATTCAATCGCATCAGGATGATCGTTTGGAGATTTAGTAATGGTTTCATCAATGAAAACATTCTTCTTCTTGGCAAGCATAGCGCCGTAAATGACATTAGACCACTCTAGGTAATTCTCCTCTCCTTTAAGTATGACGGGATAGATGGACAAACCGGGACTGTTGGTAGTACTGAGAAAGTAAGGGTCATGCATGGATCGACCCGTAGGAACAGAACCCCCAACACAAGATTGCAGTTGCAATTGTTTGAGTAAAAATGCAATCACATCGGTGACTTTGAGGTTTTGTATTTTATTAGTCTCGGCTTCAGCAGTGATGCAGGCTTGCTCAGCGGTATCGGAACTAGAACTAGAACCAGAAGCAGACATGGGTGCGGATCAGCGGGGTGAGCAGATCGGCGGTAGGCAGCGGTAGTTGCTGCTATTAGCATGCACGACAGAAGCGAAAATCGAGTCGGCGGTGCGTGAATTACACACGCTGCTGGCAGGTCGACGACAACTTGCGGATGGCAAAAATGGATAAGCAGCATAGGCAGTTATGGATTAGCAGTGGCGGACGGTGAACCGGAGATGTACGGCGAGTGACGGACGATGGAGGCGGCGACAAGTGTGCTAACGCACGGTCGGCGATCAGCGCAAACAATTGCATAATTTTTTTATAGGTTTTCAGGATTTTTAACTCTGATACCATGAACAATTTAAAGGGTAATAATTGTGTGTTTGTATTCATGCTCTAGGATACATTATATACACTCAACTAGAAAAGAAATTCTAATCTAATTACAATTACAAGTAATATTAACTTAATGTTACTATTCCTTAATACCCAAGCTCAAATCTGGCGACGGCGTCAAGTGTGATGCGTCTAATCTGGCGAATTCTTCATCTCGGAGCTTGCAAAGTCGATGGGGAAGCAGAAGGCATTCTCCGTGGTGTTGCTGACGAGCTGGATTGGACGATTTTGGAGTCGGGTCTTTACAGAGCGGTCGGGTCGGGTCTGGCCTTTGGAAGGAGACGACGAAGATCTGTAGAAGACGAAAATGTTTTTAGGAAATATTTTTCTTTTTCATTTGTTTTTACTACCTTTATTGGGCCTATGCTAGTTGCTACATCTAAAAGATAATTTAGCCCAAATGCAAATATCCAGTTCTATCTGTAAGTCTATCTAGAACTTTAAAAATCAAATGAAATGTGAATTCTAGTCTTATAATTTTTAAAAACAAATACTACCTCTGTTCACTATGTTTGATACATTTATCATTTTCGTATGTTTTTCTTAAATTGTCACATTCCCTTTTTGGAAAAATTACATCATTCTCAACAACTCATTAAACTTTTTACTCTTCTCATTCAATTCTCTCAACACATTTCAACTTGCAAAAAATACCTAAATCTATGGTATCAAATATAGTGAAACGGAGGAGTGTCAAACATAGTGAAACAGAGGAGTAAGTACAATATATCGTTAAACTAATATTATATATGAATCCATACATAAATTTGGATTGTTTTTTCCAAACTATCTAGAGTTAAAAGTTTCTTATGACTGGAAATTGATTTTTAGCAAGTAAAACAAAAGGATAATCAGATAAGATCTTCAAGACAAATCAATTGTAACTTAAATATGATTGTATTTATGGTATTTATGCACTAAATCTATTCTTTTGATTTCTGAATTTCAGAGTGAATACTGGAGACACAGATATTGGTTTCAATACCTGTTTCACCAGTCAAATGGGACCAAAAGACATCTACTAACTTTCAGCTGGGATTTTATCCACTTAACTAACCTGATTGTAGGTTTAGGAGGTGGCCTACATTTAGGCATCCAGTAAAGGTCTCTATGTTGTTGCTAAAGGTTTATAGATAGTGTTAATATATTTCATCAGTTGTTGCTGATAAATATGTAAATCGATATTGAAATATAAGAATTCGAGGTGAATAATTATATGTCTTGTAAATATTTAAAAATCATTTTAACATGAAAATACTCGAATATATAGTTTATTTTTTTAAAAAAACTATTCTCTTAAAAAATTCTATTTAATTAGTGCATTATTTGATTTCCACTGGCGCATCACCATTGTTATATATATACATTGTTAAAGATGTATTTTAAAAAAAAATATAGTTTACTTATATTAAATATTACATATGCATTTAATTAAATAATTTTGGATATTTATTGGGTATTTGCTGGGTTCCCATCGAGATAACATTATTTGGGACCAGTTGGGATTGAAATTTCCCTTTAACATAATCATTCTCATCTCACCCAATCCCAAAAGCTAATGAGTATTTAATACATGATCCCATTAATTACCCATTTATTAATTTCCCATCCTATTTCTTCCAATCCCGCCCAATTGATACCTCCAACTGAAGACCCCGCGTTTAATCGCGGTAGTAGATGAAAATGCGCTGAAGAGAAAGGAGTTGAAGCACGGAAGAATTAGAAGACTTGCACGGCCGTTTGCTGTTGCATCACCTGTGCCAGCCAAAATAATGATGCAACTAAGTATAGGCCCGAGCCGTGTCCTTATGCATGATCCATGCCAGCCAGCAGGACCGTGCGACTAATTAATAGCGCTAGTCGTGCCCTTTTGCACGACCCGTGCGCCTCGATAAGCAATACCTGAAGACCCAGCCCTCGCCCAGCGATGCTATACACGGCTGCGCCATCAGAAGATACAGAATTCAACTCTAATCCGGGGATTGCAAGGATCTGCATGAATCGCGCCACATAGGCAACTAGAAGAACTTTCCTGCTTACGGCTAGCAAGGATTTATGCTGCTGCGATGCTTAGAAGATTGAGATACCTTGCCGAGTATGCGGCCCATGAACTTCTGCATATGTTATGCTGCGCGGTCTGTGTGCTATTGTACGACCCTTTCCGACATTGTAAATTAAGGTTTCTCTGGTTTTGGGCCTCTTTCAACCCCTTTTCCGACCTAATATATAAAGAGCCTATGTCTACTAGGGTTTAGTAGATGAAATTAGTTGTAATTATATTCTCCTATCTTTCTAAGAGTAGGTAGAGAGAGAGAGAGAGAGGAAATAACCATTCTCTCTTATTTTAGTCTTTCCTAGTTTTGCCCAAAGGCATTGGATCCAATGGTAAAATTGGGTTCAATACTTATGGAGTAGTTTATTTGGTTGGGCATTTAATTTGTATTCCTGACTTGGTAGAGATTTTGTGAGATTTGAGATTACCCTATCTTATGTGTATGAATATTATGCTTGATTCGCTAAATGTTGCATTTTAATTTTACTCTTTGATAAACCATTGTTGTATGTAACATAAATCGCGCTATGTGGGCTTTTCCCCTTGGGAGTATTAGTTAGGATAATTGTGGGTTTGTGAGTTATCGGCTATGTGAGTGTCGGCATGTAGGCTGTGAGTACCATTACAATGAGTTGATCCTAATTGACTGGAAGATTGTACCCCGATATACGAGGCTATGATAGTTTGTAGTAATTGGGGTTGTAGTTTAGCCGATCCTAATAGACTGGAAGATTGTACCCTGATAGGCGTGGCTGGTGATGAGGGCATCTGAAGCTCCACTAGTTCAATCGAGATGTAGTCCTTTTTAGACAGATTGTGTTTGAGGAAACTGAGGTTGGTTGGTGTGGTGCACACATGGATGCCGAAGTTCCTGTGTGAAAGCAATTTGGCTAGATCTAGGAAAGGCAGTATGTGATCTTGGGATAACCATGGGAGCATCAGAATTCTGCAATTTTTTGTTCGTGTATCCATGACAACATAAAACTCCGTGTTTAAGTTTTACCATCTGAAAAATATATTTCTTCAACCATTTGATCAATGAGGTTTGAAACTAAGCATAAAGAATATTTTTTATTGGGAGGCAAAGGAAATTTGAGAATAGTACTAGAAAAAATTACATTGCACATCAAAGGCCTTAGGAATTTGAAAGGAATAATTTGATTGTACATTTGGCATCATGAATTCCTTAAGAAATATTTTTGCACATCCTTCTCTAATGGCTAAATATATGGTCCATCAAATAGGTAGTATATATAAAGAACATAAGGAGGAAAAATTTCATATAAATAGCAATAACATTTTTAATTTCACACACAACAAGATTCATTGAAAGTTAACAATGGTAACAACGAAGGGAACCGGTTGAGCTACAACTTTTATTTGTTAGAGCCTAAATGACAATATAGCTTCCAAGAGACTGCAGACACATAACACAATGACCCACTATGCTTAAACACGACACACCATTCATAAGGTGATAAATATGACAATTCATAGGGTGCCTCAACACAACAACACATTCATAAGATGCCACTGATTGGGGTATCATCAATTCATTTTGGTACAACAGTGTTTACGAGTCCCTTTTTTTTTGCTTCTGAACCTGTGTAGAATCTAGCCAGAAACCACACCTCTTGAGCTTTCTTCGGTCCAACCCACAAAACATCAACACCAAAGACAGTACTCGTAGTGATATAGTACCCAAAATAATCGAAAACCTAGTTCGAATCCATTATGAAGTACACCCTCACAGAATCTTCTTGTTGAAACGCTATAGACGGAATAAGATGGGAATGAACTGTGAACATACATGAATTTTGATCCAGAATCTAATTGAGTCTTTTTACCCGAATGAGGAACCGCGAATCAAACCACTAATTTGCTATAATGTTCGATTTTGTTCTTAAATCTGAATCATTGATGTAGTTAAACCAATGGCCATGATCCGTTCTCACATAAATGAGTATTCTCACCTAAGATAGGTGTTCTCACATGATCTCAATTCTCTCTCTCTCACTATATCCATATATATATATATATATATATATATATATATATCCGTATCTGACTCTCTCATAAATATTTTTGAATATGCAAAGATTTTACATGAAACATAATTAAAATGGTATTTTAGGTTAAGATATATTATTTGATATAATTGGCATATTGTAATGATCCATTGGGGAACTCTTTCAAAAGGACAAGAACATATCCCACTACTACTACAAACTAATGATATATAACACTTTTCTTACAACACTTATTTAAAATATTACAATAGCTTATAAAGTGTTACTTAAACTTTTGAACAGTATTTTATAAATATTGAAAAGTATTGCCTAAATTTTAGAAAGTGTTACGTTAGGTCTAATGTAACATTGTCTAAGGTAATACTTGTAAAAGTGTTACTTTAGGTGCTATTGTAACAATTTGAACCTATTGTAACAATTTTACAAGTATTATCTTAGGCGATGTTAGATTAGATCTAATGTAACAAGTAACACATTTTAAGTTATTGTAACATTTTAAATAAGTGTTGCAAAGAAAGTGTTATAACTATAATTTGTAGAATTTTCCCAACTGACTTAATTTTATAGAGCCACCGGTGATATACATAGACATAAATTAAAACATAGACAAAGATTATGACGTCCCCGCATGTTGCTAGTCAAACTAATTGGATCACCCAATTTATACATTATGCGTGATGATGTACACATATTAAACTAAACCAGTGTCTAACTAATTACGAATAACTAATCAATTCTAAGGTTATAAAAGAAAAGATAATCAAGAGGTTTTGTTATGTAGTTGTTGTAGAGCAAGTCATTATATGCCACTTAATTCAATAGATTTGGTAAAAGAAGGCATAAATATTACTAGCTACTGTTGAGATTATTAATTGTCTTTGGAAAAATTTGAACTTATTTATTCAAGGTGAAATACCTATAAACAGGTCAGTTTGCGATGCATAAATATTCATAACTCCATCTAATATTTACCTCTGATCAATTCCTGTAAGCATGGGTTCAATGCTTAGGGAGTAGTTTATTTGCTTGGAGATTTAATTTATATTCATGACTTGGTAGAGATTTTGTGAGATTTGAGATTACCCTATCTTATATGTGTATGAATATTATGTTTGATTTGCTAAATGTTGCATGTTAATTTTACTCTTTGATACACCATTGTTGTATGTAACATGAATCGCGCTAGACTTATTTTTCCCCTTGGGAGTATTAGTTAGGATAATTGTGGGTTTTTGAGTTCTCGGATATCTAAGTGGGGGCATGTAGGTCGTGAGCACCATTCAAATGAGTAGATCCAAATTGACTGGATGATTGTACCCTGATTGGCGAGGGTATGATAGTTGGTAGCAATTAGGGTTATAGTGTAGCCGATCCTAATTGACTGGAAGATTGTACCCCGATTGGCGTGGTCGGTGATAAGGGCATATGAAGCTCCACTGTTTAATAGAGATGTAGTCCTTTTCAGATAGATTGCATTTGAGGAAACTGAGGTTGGCTGGTGTGGTGCACACATGGATGCTGAAGTTCCCGTCTGAAAGCAATTTCGCTAGATCTAGGAAAGGCAGTATGTGATCATGGGATAACCATGGGAGCATCCAAATTCCCCAACTTTTTGTTCGTGTATCCATGACAACATAAAACTCTGTGCATAAGTTTTACCATCTGAAAAATCTATTTCTTCAACCATTTGATTGATGAAGTTTGAAACTAAGCATAAAGAACATTTTTTATTGGGAGGCAAAGGGCATTTCAGAATAGTATCAGAAAAATTTACGTTGCACATCAAAGCCCTTAAGAATTAGAAAGGAATAATTTTCTTGTACATTTGGCATCATGAATTCCTCAAGAAATATCTTTGCACATCATTCTATAATGGCTAAATATATGGTCCATCAAATACGTAGTATATATAAAGAACATAAGGAGGAACATTTTCATAATAATAGCAAATACATTTTTTAATTTCACGCACAACAAGATAAATTGAAAGTTAACAAATGGCAACAACGAAGGGAACCAGTTGAGCTAAAACTTTTATTTATTAGAGCCTAAATGACAATGTAGCTTCCAAGAGATTGAAGACACATAACACAATGACACACTATGCTTAAACACGACACAACATTCATAAGGTGACTAAACATGACAATTCATAGGGTACCTCAACACAACAGTACATTCGTAAGATGCCACAGATTGGGGTGTCATCAATTCATTGGGGGTACAACAGTGTTTACGAGTCCCATTTTTTTGCTTCTGAACTTGTGTTGAATCTAGCCAGAAACAACACCTCTCGAGCTTTCTTCGGTTCAACCTACAAAACACCAATACCAAAGACAGTACTCGTAGTGATATGGTTGTGTTCTTAATTTATTTACACCGAAACAAACTAGACACTCACCAATATGGACATTATTGAACTTCCATACTCAGCATCAAATCTTCCAACCTATAAATTGCCAAAATTATATGATCTAATTCAAGAAACTAATTTCATTCAGTGGATAAATTGTAATGATGTGATTTCACACCTTTGGAGTCGTTTGACCAAAGATGGCATTAACATCCACAATCGTCAGATCGCAGACCATATGAAAGACGTGTCCTCCTCCCACGACGTAACTTACAACATTGTTCAAGCTATGATAATACATTTAGGAACAACGAACACAAGAAGAACACAACATGTCTCGTAGAGATCATTTGGACAAGAAAATTTATGTTACCATTGCAATGACTGGTTTTGGAAGATGGCGTATTTGCACTAGCAGATACGAGAATTTGTGAAAACTATGCTCCTTTTGTCATTTATTAGTCATTAAGTATGAAATCAAGAAGTGCACTATGTTGGACTTGCCTGCAAATATAAGAAGCTTAGATGACAAAAGCTTTCTTTATCAGCATATCCATCTTTACCTCTCAGTGATTGATCACATCCATTGCAATATGACTTGGTTCCCTGTATGAAATTATTCACAGAAATTAAATTTCTTGATATCACTTGGATCTATCGGTTGAAAATGACCAAACGCAGAACCATTAATGCTCTTAATGTAACAATTTTAATGCACTATTATAATTTTTGCGAACTTCATATATCGTGATACAAAATTTTGGACATTTTAAAGATATAAATTCACAAAATCTTTCATAAATTTTTTAGTGTAATACTGATGAGACGTCAAATGCAGGTGTTTTCTGAAGCATTTTACATCTCTTTTGTTATATTTTTGTTGTAAGATTGCTAGATTTAGCTAGGTTTACATCATAAGGGGTTTAGATGACCG
>JAULKM010025013.1:0-13977 GCA_032355605.1 Rubia tinctorum
TCGCCATTGCATGCTTAAGTGCTTAGAAATATCCCTCTTCTCTGTGGACGACCCCGACTTGCCAAACTATCTACTCAGTTGTATTTAGTAAGCATATTGGGCTTATAAATTGTATTTTTGAGAGGCACGGCAACGACCTCCCACGCATGTCTTTTGTCGTATGTCTTTTGGCCTATGTAACGTCCCCAATACCTTCCAAAGGTGTATGGTGAGCAATTTGTCCAATTTTTTTTGAGAATTTTGTTGAATTTTCTTTTAAAAGTTAAAACCATCTTAAAGATGGAGCTAGGGTATTTATTGGGCACCTTAGACCTTCACAGAAAAATAGGGACCAGTGTAAATTTACATTAGGTATCATAGTAGCATCTATACTTAGACTAATGATAGTAGGGGGGGGGGATGAGGTGTTCCAATTGGTTTAGCCTCCACACCCCACGTCAATTTCCTTTTCCAGACCTCATAGTTCATATTATAAATTCTAAATTGAAAGAACTTAGTAAAGATGGAGATACAGTGTGATTTGTGATTTTAAGAAGATGTAATAAAACTGAGAATTTTGTTGAAGTATTCATGGATGATTTCTCCATTCATGGTAATTACTTTGATGATTTATTAGCAAATTGAGCACAAGTTTTTAAACTATGCATTGATACTAATCTTGTGTTAAATTCCGAGAAATGTCATTTTATGGTGGAACAAGGCATTGTTTTAGGAGAAGGCACCTCCTAAGAAGGTTAATCCACAATTATTTTGTAATATTAATAGGAGTGAAAAATATATATGAAATAACTAATGTGCAGGCATGATATGTAGATAGAGAAAAATATAAGTAGCCCGACACAATTGAACAATTTGCGTGGAGATCCAAAAACAAACAAGACTCTTTCCTCTAGGTTGAAGTAACCACCATTCAATCTTGCAAAGGATGGATCTCTCAAGAACATTTATACAATTCTAACGACTCACCATGAGTTATGTTTGTACAAAATCCTCGTGGACGATGTACGAATTTTCGGGTACAAAGTTCAAAAAATCATTCAAGTGGAGGATTTCAAAGACTTATTCCAATTCAATATTGTTCGTCCACCTGTGATGTAACTCCAATCATTGTAGGTATTATTACTACGTTATTTGGTCATCAATATACAATTTCTTTGGGTTCAATGTTCCTAAATTAACCTTCTTTCGTAGGTACTTGCACCGGTTTTCCAAGACCAAACAAAAGGGGTGAATAGGGTTTCCTTGCCCTAAAAAATTGAACACCAACAAATGACAAATGAATAGTGTTTTGGCTTATTTGAGCGTTCAATTGATGCTTCAGGACAAGTTGATGTACATCGTACTGTATAGTGGAAAGTGAGTGTGATTTCAAAGACTTGTTCCAATTCAATATTGTTCGTCCACTTGTGATGTAACTCAAATCGTTGTAGGTATTATTACTACGTTATTTGGTCATCAATATAAAATTTCTCTGGGTTCAATGTTCCTAAATTAACCTTCTTTTGTAAGTACTTGCACCGGTTTTCCAAGACCAAACAAAAGGGGTGAATAGGGTTTCCTTGCTCTAAAAAATTGAACATCAATGAATTACAAATGAATAATGTTTGGCTTATTTAAGCGCTCGATTGATGCTTAAGGACAAGTTGATGTACATAGTGGAAAGTGAGTGAATATCCTTAGTGCCCAATATTTTTAGTTAATATTCAAAATTATGGACCTATGATTATATGAGCATAATTATTTTTTTAGCGAACATTGAATGGTGCTTGTCATCATGGTTCCATCAAACACGGTCTTCTGATTTGATCCATTACATTAAGATCCCCATGAAACAATAGTACACTCCATTGACAAGGTGTTGATGGATCCTCATTAGCAAGCATAAACAAGTGCATTGGAAATCCCTTAAGATATGAACCAATTACACATCATTGATTCAACTTAAACATATAAATACTTAAATAACTTTGTAATAAGTTTGACACGTACAACATGAAAAACCAGTGACCAAATAGGACTGCAGTTACTATTGCATGCGGTTAGTGAAATATGTGGTCTAACATGTTAGAGAGAGTGAATTTGAACTAGAACACGTAATTGTCTTTGAAAATATGATTTTATGAATGCTTCTAAAACATTTTTCAATGTTTGTATTTATTATCATATTAATTCATACTGCAGTACTTTACTGAGGACAAATCACCATATCCAATCAAACTCTTCGAAGTAGCTAATGACGGTTGAGCGGTTTATATCATATAAAGAATTTTCAACACTTCTGAAATCTCTCCAACCATATGACAAAATTGGTTTATGTGACATTTTTTTTCAAACATCATTATCTTAAATTTTCATTGATACTTCTCAAGGTGTTTTTGGACACCTTGATATAGATATATGTACTAGCTAGGAGTATCATTGGTATTATTCATTTTGTGCGTATTTTGGAATCATGTTTGTGTATTGAAAGTTTGGTTGACTCCTTTACATCTGTATTAGTATTATATCCAAATTGGTGTGCAATATAAATGGTGTTTCACATTGGACTTCCATTTCATGAATCTGCATGATTTTATTGTCCATTACTATTAACGTTGGTAGCTCTTCGGTCTATCGGTCTATGTGACACCAAATAACCAAAGTCATACTGCATGTCATTCATTTGTGATCAAACAACGTCGCAGAAATGTCGATTGACATATTGGTAAGCTCGATATCACAACGTGATTTGCTAACTATGACGACGCACATTCTTCCGTATCACATATATAAACGATGTCATTCCAATTGGTCCCATGTAGCTCACATGTCCAATATAGATCAACGACATCGATGTGAAATAAATGATTTCGGTAATTTTAAACGACGTCGTATAATATTCAGCCCACGATATCAAACGTACGACACGCAACCGCAATTGATTAATTCGATGTTACAAATGTTATTGGCCAGTCTGGCATCATACATATATTCGGTGGCGCTAAATAAAACAACATCGTTTCAAACATCACATGTAGTTCACGTTTCAAAACATGTTCATCGACATCAGTCATAAATCAATGGTGTCGGTCACTGAAAATGATCTTCCCACATTGACCACATCATCTAACATATGATATCGAGCCTCTTTAATATGCGGCACCGATTATTTTAATTTTTGACATCATCAATCATTATTTCCAACACTATTCTTATCGACGTCGCAAAGATATCACCTAGTCGGTCGTCCTCTACAGTGGCTAACGTCAGTTTACCCTTGATCATTGTTGTTGGTCAAGACTTTTAACATCGTTTTTTATCAAAAAAATTGAGGTAAATAATACTTTAGGAAAAGTGCAAAAACTACATATTATTGTGCGAAGTGCCAATCTAACATTGTAAAATTTGAAAATTAGAAACTAACCATATTATTTAGTCAAAATGTGAATCTGACCCTGGAAATCGAATTGTGGCCGAAATTATTTAAAATGATCATTACAGCCCTTTAAATTATTTTTGAAATTTGGAAAATAGGAAATAACCTTCTCTTCTTCTTCTTCTCCTCCTCCTCCTCCTTTCCTCTTCTCCTCCTCCTCCTCCTCCTCCACCTCTTCTTCTTCACAAATTCTTCTTCTAATCCCATGGTGGCAAAGAGTGTGTTTTCTTCCTTATATATTTTCATTCCTCAGTTCCACCAAACCGTGGGGTTTCTGGAAGATGTTCAGTCGCCACTAGGATCGGTGATAGATATGGTGCGGCAGTGCCTAGGTTTTCCGGTAAAATAGCGGAAGTTTTTAGTATAGAAGAGGCAGTCTCCTGCTGGGGGTAATATCGGGTGACTCAGCCTCTTGAGTTTGTTGTTCCGCCACAAAGTAGGGTGTAACAATGTCATGGCGGTCAAAAATTCCCGAGGATATGGTTGGGCAAAGGAGGCTCATATCGGCAGGAGGAGGCTGCGATGGTGTGGAGCGGCTGCACTATGGTTTCTTATTTCATGGAGTTTCTGGAGAAGGCTCTGATCGGCCGGAGGTGGTGGCACTAGGGTTTATGATTCAGTGGAATTTCTGGAAGAGGCTCAGATTGTCTGGAGGCGGTGCTACCAGTGTTTCCAATCTGTGTTGTTTCTAGAGGAGGCCCAGATCGGCTGGAGGCGGTGGCAAGACGGTGGTGAGCAATGGCACTAGGGTTTCTGATTTGGTGGAAAGCGGTGGGAGATGAAGACAGGTGGTTACGAGATGATGAAGGGTGGTTGCGCAATGGTGGAGTGTGGTGGCAAACGGTGGCTGACGGTAGTAGACATAGGATCGATGGTGGCGTCTGGTGGAGCAGCGACGATGGGTTAGGATAAAATAGTCCACACAAATTAAGTATTAAGTCTAAGGGTATTTTTTTCTTTTCAAATTAGGTCAACGCTTGAATTCTTTCTATCCACGCCGGAATAGTGCAATTTGGGTGTATCTGCACAATTGTTCAAAATCGGGTTAGTTTCGCACTTTCAGATTTTACATGGTTAGTTTGTACTCTCGCAATTTAATAGGGTTATATTCGCACTTTTCCCTAATACGTTTTGCCTCAGTTGTGAATTGAGGTAATAAAAAACTTTTTAATGCGGCTATATTTAGCTCAATTATTTTTTACGATAATAACCGAGGTAAAACCCATCCATAATCGATATAAAAGGTTTTGTTCCTTGTAGTGCAAGTTAAACTCACTAAAATATAAAACAAAAAAATCATACTAAAACTGTAAATATAAAAGAAAAAATGAAATGTTATCGTGGTTCGATAAAAAGTCAAGGAGTAAAAAATTTATGGGACTTAAAAAAATTATAAATCAAATAAATATTCCATAAAATTAAAGAAACATAATAAAATATAATTTTATTTTAAAAATCATCAGATATTCAAATTTCGTAATAAAAAGACATACTAAAATTGAATATTAATAATAAAATTTATCATATTTGAAATAATGAATTTCATCATATTTTTTATCAAAGAAAATCTCAGGAAATGTGCGCTATCCATAAACTTATAGATATGTCACTTTGATTTTTACCTCAAAAATATATTTCTAAAAATAAGAAATGTTGTTTTTTATGGCTTAAAAAGTAATATAATGTGTCTTCGAATATGAAAATAAAAAATTAAAATATAATATAATAAAAGTAAAAGTATTGGGTAAAATCATCTTACCATGGTAATATGGAAAGACAAGATTGATGCGTGTTATATTGTGTTTACATTTTGTTGGATTATTATGATTTTATTGATATATAATTTGCACTTTCAGGTGTTTTTGTTGCAGAAATTCATGAATTATATAGAATTGAAAGGGAGTTTTACATTGTACTCTTTTTCCAGGTTAAATTTTTTAATGAGGCGATGTGCTCCAATGGAAAATATTCTTATTTTATAAGACATTTTCCGAAATGAAGGAAGAGAATTAAAAGTAGAATTGCAAAAGTTATTGGATGAAATTTTTTTTATTGAAAAGTTGTGGATTTGAAAAATTAAACATATTCACTTCCCATATTAATGAGAATTATATTATTTCATTATATTTAGATCTTTTGGAAAGAAGAGTCCGAATTTAGTTGGGATTGGGTTTTGTAACTCGCGTAGCGTATATAAACGCGAAGTCTTGCACACAGAACACACGCAGACTTAGAGGTTAATTTTGAGTTTTACATTTTTCGTTTTGTTTAGATTTTTTTTTTTTAAAGATTTCGGCGGCAAGACATTTGGGATTAATTACATTCTGAAGGGTTTGTCTTGAATTTATTTTGTTCGCAACAACATTGGTGCACTCATGCAACCAATTTCCTGGTTTGATTTTCTTGTTTTCGTTATTATTATGTAGTTATCTTCATTTATTATATATTTGTTTGTTTAGTTTAATTATTTTGAGTAACTAATTTATATATCCGCATGGAATAATGAGAATTAGTTTATAAATCGTGAGATATAATTATTTTATAATTGATTCTTATGTGTTATTGATTGTTCTTAGTTTAATTTATTTCTGATGTGTTTAATCGTATCAACTTGAATATTATTGAGATTATTCTATCTAATTCCATTAATACGTAATCGTTGGAAAATGTTAGTAAGTAGCGAGTTCTTGTGAAAACAACTACAAACTAAGATTGAAATAGCAAGATGGGAAACAATTAAGTGTGCATTACTATTTGTTTTTTACTTTGATAATTGGTGTATCGGGTTCTTTTCATTGTTAATGCTATCAAGTTGTGATTTTTTTTAGCGAATACTTTCCGGGAATGGTAAGAGAAATAATTGGTTAATTATAATTGGTCAATTCTCGACAAAGTAAGAAATAATTGGGAGGATTTAGCGAATACTTGTCGTCCTATAACTGATAGATGCATAAGAATTGATTTATCTTTGCGCTTATGATCGATATTTAACTAATGTGAGTTATTCTGAGTTGATTACATTCATCGTATATTATCTACGTTTTTTTATATTTATTGAGTTTTCATTTTGGTTTATATTTATATAGTTAGTTGCATTATTAGTTTTACATAAAATATTGAAAATTGAGGCGTGGTGGCTACACCAAAACTGTTCTATATAAGTTGGTATTTTTATTATAGTTTTTGTTCCGTTTCTCGTGGGATCGACTCTACTTGCTACTGTGCTAATTTCATCAATAGAGTTTGTAAATTATTTTTGTGAGTGGAACGACGATCACCAAACTGGAGTTGTAAATTGGGGGCATCTTGGTAAGAGAAACAATTGGTTAATTATAATTGATCAATTGTCTACAAAGTAAGAAACTATTGGAAGGGTTCTGCGAATATTTGTCGACCTATAACTGATAGATGCATATAAATTTATTTATCTTTGCGTCTATGATCGATGTTTAACTAATGTGAATTATTCTGAGTCGATTACATTCATCATATATTATCTACATTTTTTACATTTATTAAGTTTTCATTTTGGTTTATATTTATATTAGTTAGTTGCATTATTAGTTTTAGATAAAAGATTTAAAATTAAGGCGTGGTGGTTACATCGAAACTGTCTATATTAGTAGGTGATTATTTATAGCTATCGCTCCATTCCTCATGGAATCGACTCTGCTCACTACTGTGCTAATTTCATCTATAGAGTTTGCAGGATATGTTTGTGAGTGAAATGACGTTCACCAATGATATAATTACAATAATATGAAGTTAGGGTTTTAAATATACTTGGTTGTAGTTGCAAGTGAAACATTTGATTTTGGATTAGAAACATTACATATTTAAAGTAAAATGTACAAATTACTCTAAATTTCTATATTACTTTCATATTCTCTCTGTATTTATATTTTTAATTCAACAAGTAATATGTATTGCATATTATTTATTGAAGAATTAATTAAGGTGCATGTTAAACTTAAATTATTTGTATTTAAGATAATATATAATTAATTTGTGAAAAAATTCTTTTTAGAATGTTAGACCCATTTACAACTCGTTTTAGACACAATATCCATTTAGACACATCGGATTTGGGTATAGGTCCAAAATTTTCAGACCCTACTGGTCCAGGTTAGGTCGATTCCTGATCTAACTAAATTTCTCTTGGGTCGGGTTTGGGTCTTATTAGACCCGACCCAGAATTGACCCATGATCATCCCTACTCTGGAGAGCTCCTTATAGAATTACATGTATCTTACGTAAGCAAGACGGCCAAGTCTATGCATAGTGCAGTCAAAATACTAAAGGCATTAGCTCTTCTTTTTTGAAAATGAAGTTGTATCATTAATAATGAGTAAAGTTTATAGCTTGGACAAGTATTTTGATGTGGAGACGTACTCCATATGACCTATAGCTTGGACAAGTATTTTGATGTTGCGCCAATTGGTCTGCAATAGAATTTTTCTATCTATGAATTCATCTAACTACTGGATTATCAAGATTTGGTAAGAATGATTTTGTATCATTTATAAGCCTAATGAATCTGATCTATCCTCTTTTTATGATTAGAGAGCATAGATTACTTATTGCGCATCACCATTGATGATCGAGGGGAACAAGGATTTTTAATGCATTCTTTAAAAGCCTTTGTGAATGCCATTGCTTGTTCAATTAGCGTTGGGTATATTCATTATGCGCTTGGATTCACCGTATACCCATTTTTTATCAAGTGTTTGTATGTGTCTCCTAAGAATATTCCATTTTTTTATGTAGCTGCATCGAAGTAAATAGTTGTTCTTGAAGAGGGTGCATCTGCATCTTGTTTTTCTTCCAAAATTTGAGCTTAATTTATATGATGACCATTTTTGTATTTTCCGCTCTTAATCTCCTCTATATGGGCTAGAGTATGTACGATGACTTGTAATGGTTGTAAGTTATGTCCTTCTCCATGTAATAACTAATTCTGATGGAACCATATATGATTCATCAAGATATCCATTAATGACATTTTATCACTCCTAAGTTAAAGATTATGTCTCTTAGCTAAAGGGCTGCTAGCGGTTGTTGATGTGAGTAAATCTCCTTGTGGATGTTTGCTGAGAACCACAACTGATGAGCGAGTGGACAATGAAAAAAATATGTGCTCAATAGATGTATCTTACAATGCACATGTGAGGAAAAATTGCTCCACTAGGAATTTTCTTTGAATCAATTGCTTTGCTTTGCTGTCCGGATTTGGTTTTTGCATACCCGCCATATAAAATTACTTATCCTGGGGGGCACTGTTAGCTTCAAAATCCCATTCCAGTGGATGATGGTCCAGCACTGCTACTAACCACATGTCCTGCATTATCCAAATAGATGGAATTAATATAAAGTTTGTAACTTTATTTTTCCGAGTAATTACTATCTCGCGTTGGCTGCAAATTCCACATATCTTTTTGTTGACTATGGGGTCAAGGCATTTCAAGGATTAGCTCTACTTTTTCGTCACCAAAGATCTCTCTTATTAATGAAGAATTCCATTTAGTTCCATTTTCCTCCAATAACTTATCTACCGTAGGATCCTATGGTTAGTTTAGGTTGGTTTTGCTACCCCGGTTCTTGAAAACCATAAGTCAAACTTTATGTTTATAGTATTTCCCCTTCCAACTCTTCTCCTAACTCCATGGAGTAATATATCTCGTCCCTCAGTGATAAATCTCCAAGCATATGATAGTCGATATCCAATACTTTCTTATAGTATAGAGGTTCTTGGATAATATCTCACTTTTATAAGCAATGCAGTTGTAGTTGTAGTATTAGTAAGCAATTACCATGCCAGTTTCCCTAACATTGCTTTGTTGAAATGTGTCAAATCTTTAAACCCCAGTCGTCCCATACCTTTGGGAGTGCACTTAGAACTACATTTTCCTAGTGGATTATCTTCTTTTCCTATGTGCTACCCCACCAGTAATTCCCATATGAATTGTGACTTACACCTGCTAAGTTATCTGGAAATTTGAAGCCAGACATGACATATGTGGGCATAGCTTGTATGACTGGTTTAATAAGCACTTATTTCCCACCCTTTGACAGCTACTTATTTTCCCAACTTTGTACTTTTAACCAAACTTTATCCTTATATGTTTTAAGGCGTGTAATTTGAGCGTCCAAATGTGGTTGGCAGACCTAAGAATTTATCCCATCCTTCATATTCCATCATACCCATATTTTCCAAAACATTTTATCTGGTCCCACAATTGACGTTTGGGCTGAAGGATATGGACGAATTTTCAAAATTTACTTTCTGCTCTGAAACCTCCTCGTAGTCTTGTAGAATATGCTTCAAATGAGTGGCTTCTCTTTCGGTGGCTTCTCCAAAATTTAGAGTATCATAAGCAAAAAAGTATATGGGATGTGATCGGTACAGTCCTCGCTATTTTAAGTCATGATATCTGTTTATCCCTTAGCTTCTCTTGCAGTATATGTGAGAGTACTTCCCCATAAATAATGAATAAATATGGCGATAAAGGATCCCATTTTTGAATACCCCTTGTTGGTTTCAGGTTCCCAAATTTCGTGCCATTTATCATAAAAGAGAACTTCAGTGAAGAATATATCTTTCAATTAGAGAATAAATTGTGATTGGAAACCAATTTTTTTTAATACTTTCAACGGAAAGGGTCATTCGACTTGATCAAATGCTTTAATCATATCCAATTTGATTGACATGTATCTTATTTTTTCAGAATGTCTTCCCTATGATATCGTGGTGGGCTTCGTGAGCCACGAGGATGTTATCCGAGATTATCCTATTTTTCACAAACGCACTCTAGCATTTGGCGATGACTAGCCCTATGATACAACATGGCCTGTTTGATACGCATTTTGCAACTATGCAATAAATGACATTGCAGAGGCTGATAAGTCCGAATTGAGAAACCTCATTCAATTTCTTGATCTTTAGGATAAAGACCACCATAGTTTCATTTATCGTATCCATTGGTAAATCCCGGTTCAACAATTTCAATGCATAATACGACACCTTCAGACCTACTATGTTCCCATACCTTTGAAATAATGATGGCGGCATACCATCTGGCCCTGGTGACTTATTTTGGGGCCATTTGTTTCAGTGCTTCGAAAACCTTGTGTCGCACATATGACCTGCATAGTACTAATTCCATCAGAGGGGTTACTCTGGGTACTAAGCTTGATGTTATTTTCTCTATGACATCTGGGTGTTGGGTTTTCAAAGAGAATAACTCATGAAAAAGGTGGAGAATAATATGCTCCATTTCTATGCTTTCTATGCACCATCTTCCTAAACTATCTTTCATACAAAGGATAAAGTTTCTTCTCTTCCTTTTATTTGAAAATGAATGAAAGAATTTGGTATTTTTGTCCTCTTAGTGTAGCCAATGTTGTTTTGCTCATTGGTTCCATTTGGTATCCTTAACTTCAAGAAGATATTCAATCTCTCGCTTTAGAGATAATATTTTTAATTGGACCGCCTCAGTAACGCCTTCCGGCATACTCTGTATTTGTTTTGATAAAGATTCATATTTCTTTTCATAGTCCTTGAATTCAATTTTGGCACATCTTTGTAATTTGGTTGCACAAAACTTTATCGTGGAAGTATGTTCTCCTTCTCCCTCACTTTAGCTTCTTAGAATAATTTGCTTACAACTTTGTGATTGCATCAAAAAAAAATTTAAGAGGGAGAATTTATTTTGTCTAGGGGTCATTAAGCGGACATTTTGTCTATGAATTTGCAAAAGAATGGGAACATGGTCCGATTTGTAGCTAAGGAGTTGTTTAACTTCGGATGGTAAATACATATTTAGCCAATTTGGAAGGCCACTGTACTATCCAACCTTGCTTTAAGTGTGTATGGATTTCCCCAATTCCTTCACCATGTGAATATATTTGCTGTATATCCCAGGTCACTGAAATTACACTCATTTTGTGCATTTCTGAAATCTTCAATATGCCAATTTGGTCTTCTATTTATACTTGCCAATTCTGTTTGGTGCAAAATTTCATCAAAATCCCCAATGCACAAACATGGTCGTTGTGAAGTTGTATGAAAGTTTGGAAAGTTTTCCCAGAATTGTTTACGTTTACTTGTGTTAGTTTCTCCTTAGATGCCTATGAAATGCCAAAATTTGAGAGTAACTGCGTCTTTTACTGTAAAATCAATGAAATTAAAAGAAAAAGATGAAACTATAATCTCTACATCTTTATTAAAATATAATACTAGACCACCAGAATTTCCATTAAAATCTACAAAAATTCCATGGAGATCCAGATTATCTTTTGTTTTTTTGACAATTCAATTGACAAAAACTTAGTCTCTAAAAGAAAAATGAAATGTGGCCTAAATTTATATATAATTTTTTTTGAAATTCCTTAATGCACTAGGATTGGATAATCCCTAGAAGTTTTGACTAGGGAAATTCATATTCCCTGGCGACCCTGTCTTTTTCCAGTTCCCGCCACTGGTCCTTTTACAGTTCTCCCTGGGTTGAAAGTCAATCCTGAAGGAAAGATAAATTGTTCTGAATCCTTCATTTTCTTCTTCTCTTCCTCATCAATAAAATCAATTAATTCAGTTTTTCTCATCACTATTTCTCCTGTTGAGCTGTCCCCTGCACCTGTTTTACAAGGGTTCCCTAGATTAGAGAATTTTGTAACTTTGCGTCTAGTAATAGTAGTATATTTTTTTAATAATAACGTTGAGTCCTTGGGGTGATTTATCAGCGGCGACGTCAGGGTGCTACCAATAGAGATGAAGCTTTTCGAAGAGTTACGAAGGCCGTGAATTGGGTGTTCCGCTAGAGATATGATTATATCCTCTTTCCTGAGCTTGTTTATACAGTGTTAGTGTGAAATTAAGCAATTTATTCCACTCCATCCTCCTCCAAAATAGGCATAGTAAGTGGCTTACTCGGTGTAGCCGGAGTTAACAACCCAGAAAATTGAATGTCTCTTCCCTCTGTTAAACCTGGTATGTTTAAGGTCGAGAGATTGAATCTCATAGTTGTTAAATTTACAACATCGAATCCAACATTTTTTCCTCCCCCTTGAAAGGCATTTTTATATCCTGAATTGGTGAAGCTTACTAGGGCCAAAATGCACCTTTACTATGTTTATCTCCTTCTTTCACTTTTTCCATCTGATTTGGTGAGTCTTTGCTTGTTCTAAGCATCTCTCTTCCACCAAATGAGTAAATCTGGTGTTAAGAAGAAATTTAGAGCTAAGATAATTATGTATAGAACTCTAAAATCCCTTGTTCAATTTCAGACTCATGATTTTTCAGTTTAAAAAAACAAACAATCTCAGGTAAAGGGAATGGAGACTGTCTTACAAGATTTGGAGCATGCTGATAGATCTGAATTTAAGTGGAGCTAGGATGGTTGAAGCTGGGAAAGAAGAGGATAGTTATGGAGTGGATATGGTTACCCCACTAAAATCTATAATATCTACTTTAAACCACTCAAAAGGAAAGGAAAATGCCTTCTAAAAAGCTTATTTAGGAATGGATGGTACCATATCCGATCCACCCCAGTTAAAAATTTGAAGATCGATGGTTCTGCTACTACAAAAGCTTCATGGGGAGATATACAATGGGATGATGTAGATCAACCTTTGACTACATTCTTTAAGCAAAAATAACTAGACAAGGTAAAATTCTGCATTCATATCGAGATAGATGGGCTTGAAATAGGGAAAATTCATAAGGAAGATGTAATGGAAAGTATTCAGGGCTGGGTAAAAACTGTTTTTTGTAAGATCCTTAGGGCGTTTACACCATTTTCAGTAATGGAAGGATTTTTTCGGAGAGTTGGAAATAGTTACACATTGTTAAAATCTATTGAGCAAAACCTGGGGTTTTTTCGGTTGAATTTTCTTTGAAAACACAAAGAGATCAGGTCTTGAAGAAAGGTGTGATACTGTTTGATAACAAACCTGTTAATATCCAACACTGGACTCAAAACTTGGATCTATATTGCCTAAAACAGTTCCTGTCTAGCTTCAGCTGTCCAAATTGAATGTTTTTTTATTGGAAGCCAAAGATTTTGAGTATAATTTTGAGTCCCATTAGAGTGCCTCTGAAACTGGATAAAACTACTAGAGATGTTGAGAGATTATATTATGCCAGGGTCTTGGTTGGTGTGGAAATAGGGAAGCAAATGCCTAATTTTGTAAATGATTTGGATGAAAATGATGTCATCCAAAGATAGGCATTTGTATGTGAGTGGATGCCAATCAAATGCGATATCTGCTTCATGATAGGGCATGCTGGAACTGCTTGCATGAAGAAGGAGCCAACCAAACATGTCCTAAAGTAAGCTTACTCCATCCATCCATCCCTCTACAATTGTCTTACCACCAAAAAATGTCATTTTTTAAAAGTTACTGAAATAGCATAAAAATGGTTTGTGAACAAAAATATATTTCATCTTTTTTTTCACATTCAATTTTTTTACCAAAATTGGAAGAAAGGCATTAATAAAGGGACACCAAATAAAGCAGGTAGGACACAAATCAGGGGGGGGGGGGGGGGGGGGGGAGTATTTGCC
>JAULKM010025023.1:0-13977 GCA_032355605.1 Rubia tinctorum
AACCCAAAAATTTTATTTTGATTTCTTCAAATTTACAGTTTAAACCTTGGTCTTTCCATAACTTATGGAAAGACCGTCTTTCCATAACTTATGGAAAGACCGCCTTTCAAGAGACGGACTCAAGAGATAAAGTTTGGTTGGATTAATTGGGTCATTGATAAATGTTTAAAAGGAAATGAATTGGTTGGATTGGGGTTGTGTAGATGAACGAGAGATGTAATATGAAATTGAAGTTTTTCAATGGGTTGAGTCATGGATAAGTGTAGTCTAAATTTTACTTTCTCTTAGTTTTCATATACTTCCCCGCCACCCGCCACTAACAAATAAATTAACCTTCAAAAAAATATATTTAATACTTAAAATTTAAGATTAAAATAAAAGTAATAAAATATCATCAATTTTATTTTATAAATTGTGGCAAGTTTGGATTTCATATCCATAAAATGTAAAAATTCATAATAAAAATGAAAAATATTGAAACATCGTCATATTTATACAAAAAATCACGTGAAAGGCCCAAATACAATAAAATAAAACAAAGGTGAACTGATATTCACATCTTGTATTTTACTATCTTATGCCATATATTTGTACTTTTCCCCTAATAGTTTATATATTTATTTTTAATTGGAAACTGAATTAACTTTAATTAATTAACAATTGTTTTTCTCACTGTCCTTCCCGCGGACGACCACCGAATATTGTTTTTTCTTTTTCTGACACTAGTAGAGAGCTCCATTAAAGGCAGCGTTAAAAGATGGTTTCATCAGAACCGCCTTTAATTGAGCTCCGGAAGGGTTTCTGAGTTTGGAAATCCCACCGGGTCATTTCAAAGGCGGTTCGATTTAATTAAAGGCGGTTCCGCCTTTAATAGTGATTGATTAAAGGCGGTTCCGCCTTTAAAACCGCCTTTAATGAAGGTCCGAAAGTATTTCTGAGATACCATTCCCGATCACCTTTATGGATTAAAGACGGTTCTAAAGGCAGAACCACCTTAGATGGGCTTTTTTTTTTGCCTAGAACCCATGCAATTAGTTTTATTCCAAGCTCACACCCATATACATAGGGTTTTCTTATCCTAACTTCCAGAATTGACTAAATTTCCTTCACCAGCGTCGTTTATTCTTCTCCCTCTTTCACTCCACCCTCCGCCGTTAATTCTCTCCTTTCACCCACCGCCACCTCCATCCCACCGCAACATCTCACCCTCCGCCGTCTCAACCCTCCATCACCTCTCCCACCATCGCTTTTCCTCCTTCGCTGCTCTGGCCATTCATCTTCTTGCTCCCCCCTTCCACCGCTCACTCCTGCTGCTGGAGGAAGAGAAATACCACTACTGAAGAAGGAGAAACACTACCACCGGAGAAGGCCTTCCTTGGTTCGATAAGGTTTATTTCCAGAGAAGCTCACTCCCGCAGCTCGGTCCACTAGGGATTATCATCGGAGAAAGAGAATCCCGCTGCTCGGTTAGCTAGGGTTTCTCCCTGGAGAAGGTGAAGCCCGCCGCTCGGTCCGTTAGGGTTTCCCGCCCCTCAACCCACAGCCTAAACTCCTCCGCCACTCGTCGGCGCCTCCCTGGTAAAGTTTCAGTGTATTAAAGGCAGTTATTTGAACCACCTTCTCTGATTTGATGAAACCGCCTTTGATAGGCCATTCTCCACTTGTGTGTGGAACTTGTCGGAAAAGGTAGAATATTATGGTGTGTACTCCCATCACCGCTACTCCCCAACCCTCTCCCATTTTTTATTGTCCCCCTACCACTCCCAAAGTTCTTTTGCAATGGATACGACAAAGGTTCTCCTGCGATAGTGGTGCATGATCGTTATATGAGACGGAGATGAGAGACGTCTCTCGCAATAGTGGCGCATGGTCGTTTCATGACAGAGACGACTCATGTTCTCTATCGATGGAGTTGCACCACCATCTCTTGTGATGGAGCCAATCTTCTCTCACATGCGGTTGTCTCACGCCAAAGCAGATTGTGATTTGCGACAGAGAAGGTTGTGGTTCTCTCGCGGTTGGCAACGTCGTCTTCAATCATAATGGGGAGGTCATTTGACTGTAAAAGTATATAGGGATTGTGTAAAACTGACTTGTATTCATTCAAGACATCAACATGTATTTTTAGAGAGGTTTCTAAGAGAATAAGCAAAACTATGGTAGACTAATCATATACAACTTTGATTTTCCTTGAATACATATTATATTCCAATACCCCCACCCCCACAAGCTCATCGAGGTGGAGCGACATGAAGCTTGGACCAAAGAGTAGCGAAATGAGCAATACCAATAGTCTTTGTAAAAATTCCAGCAATCTGATCAAGGGAACGAACATGACGAACCACTAAAGAACCATCTTCAACCTGCTCACAAACAAAATGATAATCAATCTTGACATGCTTAGTCTGCTGATGAAAAATAGGATTAACCGACATATAAGTAGCACTAAGATTGTCCCGTAGTAAAATAAGTGGAGGCAAAAGAGGAACCCAAAGCTCAAGTAACAACTGTTGAAGCCAAATGATCTTAGTGGCAGTAAACGCAATGGCACAATATTCCTCTTATGAGCTTGATTTAGCAACAACATATTGTTTATGAGAAGACTAGCTAATGAGATTGCCACTATAATAAATAACAAAATCATGATGAGAACGACAATCATCACCATCAGACGCCCAACCAACATTAGAAGAAGCAAAAAGACGATGATCAGTACAAGGCCGAAGATGAATACCAAAAGTAATCGAACCCTTCTAATAACGCAGAATGTGCTTTACAATAGACTAATGAAGCACAATGAGACTATGCATATATTGACAATCACGATTAACTGCTTAATATATCTCAGGATGAGTAATCATATCCCACAGTAAAACGGGTCTATTAGGTCACTTATACATAGGAAAAAGTCTTAACAAATGTATATTAGCATACTTACAAAATTAAATGTCATGTTGTGTGACATGTATTAAAAGAGTCCCGATATATAATTATTAGGACATTTATAATTAGTGTACTAATAGATGTATATTAGGATGGTTATAAATTAAACATCTCAATACATATATAACTATGACATTAAAAAGCAACCTAGCATTAAAATTGTCCTATATCTTGTCTATAGAGTCGCTTATTATACCGACCTAATATCTATAGGGACTCGCGATAGCGAGATGTTTACCAAGCATTTTTAGAATCGTCCTAATAGAGACTTATTGATACACTTTCTAGCGTCCTAATAGGATTTCTCTGTTATTATGTATATATATATGTATATAAATGTATTTACACCCAGTTATTTTAGATTCATGTATAATTTTATTTAGTTTAGTTCAAAATTAATTCACTTCACTATTATGTTAATAATGAAGTTAAAATAGAGAAGGATTGGTTTTATTTTGTTTTATTTAGCTTACTTTGACCATTAAATGGTTTATGTTGGGGTCCAAGGGGGTTAATGCCTTGTTTTTTTGAGTTTAATTGAATTGATTTAAATTAAATTGATCATTGATGTGAAATGAATTAAACTGAATTAAATTGAACTGAACTATAAATAAGTGTGTTGAAAAATAGTAATAATATGACTAACTAAAACCAAATTTTACCAAATTAAATTTTCACGGAACTGATTTCAACTGAATTGAACGGATTTGAACTGAAGTGCAGCTAGCTCGGGAGAACATGGCTTAAATCCCAACCACCCTACAAGATCACAACAAAATAACCAACTAAATATTCAAACACACTAAATAAATAAATGAAAGGCGGAAAATAAAACTACTCCCTCCTTTCCACTTCATTTTGCTTAATTATTTTTTGAGAATCAAATTTTGTAAACTTTAACCATAAATATAAATTAATCCATATATAATAAAAATATCATGTGAGATATAGTTAGATTCGACTTAACATCTATTTTCTAAATATCATTTTTATGCCGTGTTAATATAGGTAACTAGAGATATTTACGATGAAACATGCTCAGTGATCGAAGACCGCAAAAAAAATAAACGAGCAAAATGAAATGGGATGGAGGGAGAAGCCAATATGGAAGTAAATAAGAAAATCAACACATGGTGATTTTTACTTGAAAATCCTCCCTCTATCCCTTCAGAAGCTTTTGCGCAGCCTTCTTCACAGGCTTGGTCTCACAGTAGAGGCATACGAAGTGCTTGCCTTGGGCCCCCAATTTAGCAATTATATAGATGCCTCATTTTTTATATAAAAAATTTAACTATATATACAATGAAAAAAACAGTAAATATTACATGTTTTATTTAGTTGCCTCAATAATTTTACCCATTCCATTTTATAAATTTTGGATGTTAAATATTATATGGGCCCTTTTTTATAATTTGGTTTAGGCCCCCAAAATATTATAGTTGGCCTTGCTTCTTCAGTTTCACATCACATCATATTTGTCGATGATACTAATTTGGATGCCTCCAGTCCATCCACTACGACCCCTCCTTGCTCGTTGATTCCTTCTTCGTCAACCGTGTTGGGTGCCGCAACCAACGCGCCACTAGCATTAGTGTAGTTGACGCCACCGGTCGCTCCATCTTTGACTGAATCGTCTGTGTCGACTGTGCCTGATGCCATGTTGCCTATTGATGCCTCATCTTCTCAGCATGTTTCTCGTCATCATATGACTACTCATTCCAAGATATCCCTCAATCACAAACACTATTCAGATTATGAAATTTCTGATCTTTTGTGAGTGCTTTAATTTTTTCAGACAAAGCCCTACAGTTATCATTCGAATACCAAGGATCCTAACTAAGTTGGTGTCATGGAATCCGAAATGACACCTCTTTGTACTCAACAGACTTGGGAGCTGGTTCCGCGTTCCTTCAATGTCAATTTGGTTGGTTCTCAATGGGTTTTTCGTTTGAAGTTCCATTCAGATGGATTGATTGGTCGTCATAAGACGCGTTTGGTTGTTTAAGGTTTTTCACAACTTCCCGATTTTGATTACGATCATACCTTGTGGAAGTCTTGTACAGTGCACATTGTTTTGTCTCTTGGTGTCATTCAGAAATGGTCCTTGCATCATCTGAATGTAAAAAATGCCTCTCTGAATTGTGTTCTTGATTCTGCAGTTTACACAGAGCAGCTGTCTGGTAACAGATATCCACTCGGCTATTTATGGTTTGAACCAATCTACTTGTCCTTGGTTCCAATGCTTTACCTCATTTCTCATTAGCCTTGGTCCCGTGTGCAGCTTTGCTAATACGTCTCTGTTTAATTTTGTGAAGGGCCATTCCCTGGTATATCTTTTGGTTTATGTTAATGATATCATTCTTAGTGGAAATGTTGGTGCTCTCAGAAATTATTGATCGAGTGAATCCGGCATTTGCGATTACTATCATGACACATTACTGTATTTCTTGGGTTTAGAGGTAGTTTCTAGTTCGAATGGCTTATTTCTTGGTCACACAAACACAAGATATGTCAAGGGCATTCTTTTTCTTTCTGGTATGACGGATGCAGTACCCACTGCCACTTATTTTGTGGAATGCTCTTAGTTACATGAATTTATCAGTAAGTTGTTCATGAATCCCACCCTTTTCGCTTGTTGGTTGGCGCTTTTCGATCAAGTATTTGGCTATCACACGTTCTGACTTGTCTTATACTTTTACTACAGTCAATCAGTATATGCAGTCTCATACTGATGATCACTTTCAGACTGCTCCTCGGATTTGCGCTACATATGTTCGTGGAAATCTTCATTTTGGTCTCTCAATCACGTGACTCTGGGTGTAGTTGCGGTTTTTGGATTTTTTTGATGCCGATTGAGGTCGTTGATTAGAAATAAATGAAAACAAATTAAAATCACTTATATATAAATATAAAATTAACATGATTACTAAACTAACAATGAGATTTTCTCTAGAACATGTCTACCAATGATGGTATATCCCAATCACTATATAATAGAAATTGTTTGTTTGGTGCTATTAACCGGGGATATTGAAGTCATTTTGACTAACCAAACCCCTAGTTGTCTAAAAATAACATACTGAAGTATTATAATATGTTACTGATTTTAATTCTTTATTTTATATAATCAATCATAACTTCTTTAAATATATAACTTATAAAGATATATTTAAAAGCATAAATATCGCATACTATATCTATATATATCACTAAAGAAAATCCAAATAAACACATAATCTGAAATAACAAAATGTTCAATTTTTTTTATACAATGATAGAGTACTTTTGATAGAATATGTATACATATTATTTATTTATTATATATGTCAAAGTATTATTTTAGACCGGTTAACTGTTAAATGATGACATTTTATAACTAGTGAGACTAATTAGCTCATTTGATATTTACTTTTATTTATTACAATGAGATACACATAAATATGATAACATTTTAAAATATCAGTATATAAATAATTAATTTTTAAAAATTTGAATGAAATAATATCAAAATAATCAATAAAACTATTCAATATTTAACGATTTCTAACTAAATTAATTATTTCACTTTATAACTCATATAGTTTTCTTTAGATGACTAAAGTTGAAAATATAATATATTTTTTTCAATTTAAATGTAAAACACAAAATATACATTCTAATATTTTAATTAATAATAGCGCGCTATGCTAATCCTCTAGTTATTTCAAATAAAAGAAAAAGGAGTAACACGAGTAAACATACAGACAGAACAGATGCATGCAAGAAGTGCAGAAATAACTAGGAAACTGATACAAGTCTTCCAACATTAACAATCAAGTACGACATATTCAAATCTTGCATACTTCTCTCTGTGGATTCTGTCAAAATTCAAACCATGAGACCTGAAGCACTAAACACAATGTTTACGTACACAGACATTTAATTTCTTGAAGAGAATGTCTCCTCAATCACTGCAATATTGTTCCAAGTTAAAGTTTTGGAAAATACTGTATTTCCATAGATATAGGGAAAAATATATGAAAATACAAGGTTGAATTAAAATTATAGAAAAGTAAAATATTTTAGTTGCAATAATAAAAATTTATTATGCAACGTGCAGTAGTTATAAATTTATGACCCGATTAATATTGCAATCTGAAAGTTTACTCTTGATTTCTTCTAATTTGCAGTTTAAACTTTGGTATTTCCATAACTTATGAAAATATCGTCTTTTAAGAGACGGACTCTTGTTCTAAATGGAGTACTATACTTTTTAATTTAAATAGTTTATATATAAACTTATTTTTAAAAAAACATTTATACGAATTTCACAGTCAAACATTATTTTATTAAATATTTAATTTATGATATACAATGTTCAAACTAAAATACAGTCTTAAAAACCATAAACTAATGCTGCTCCTAAATTAGTCTTTGTTTTTAATTTCCAAGTCAATACATGTACTAAAGTCTGCCGTAATGAGATCGAGTACGGCTATTATAAAAGCTCACATCTCCTGAAAAACAAAATACACACACATCTACCTCTCACTTAAAACACACACACACACATCAATCTCTTTTTGTGTTTTCAAAAAAAAAAAAACTCTTATTGTAAAAAATCCCTGAAAACGATGGTGAAAAATGTTAACGTTGTATTCTTTGTAGTAATGATTCTAATAGTTATCACAATCAGCAGTAAGCCTTGTGAAGGGATCAGAGGGAGCCCGCCGTCGCCAAATTGCGCCACCTACATTCCCACCGTCAACTGCCCACGACCGGCCGCCACATTAGGCAACCGGAACTTTGCCAGTCGCGCCAGTCGCGGTGCGGCCAACACTGTGGCTCACGCGCCTCCTCCGCCGGAGCGTATAGTTTTATTCGATGCTGTCAATAGCCGCAAGTTATCTATGCGTGCATGAAGGGCCGGTTAAACGATTCATATATCTACATTTTCCGTTGTGTGTGGGTTTGATTTTTTTTTTCTTCACATTATTTGTTTCAATTTACCGTATGTAGCTTGGAAAACAAATCTAAGCTGTGTCGTAGGAATATCAAAAGAAGAATAAAATTTCGGTGCAAATCGAATATTGTGTAAACGATAGATTTTCAATATATCAATAAAGTGTGGATTTTTCATTTTTACAACATGTTCTTCGTAAATTTGAGTTGGCAGCAGCTATTGATTCTATTTAATTTTGTTGATAAACATCCCTTACATGTTTCCATTTTGAGTGTTCGAAATGAGAGTTAAGTGATCGCATATCCATTGAGACTCCCGTAAGTCTCGTTAAACCCTAAGCTCTATACCCGATCACTCATGGTCAATTACATCACCCGCTGCACATACAATTCAAAAACTGTAAAGCCTATTGAGTAACTTTTTCTGGGGCATATGTGTTGGGGGAAAAATAATTCTCCCTATACGTAAAACTCTCCCTTCCCCAAAATACCAAAAGCCCTAGCTATTGGGGGGCACTGCCGCCGATGCTTGCGGTCCGCGATTCCCCCTCTTCCTGTTCTGTCTCATTTTCCTTCCTAGTCTTGTAGTTTGAGGGGGCCCCGATGTTCCAATCGACTCCGGCGGAAGACCGAGGTCCGACAAAGGAGTGGTCTGGCGAGGAAGACGGCGACCAGATCTGGTCAACTGGGCGACAAACAAGGTTCCCAGCAAGTCCAACGGATCTCCAGCGCGGCTAGTGGAGCTCAGGCAAGGTTGAAAACCTCTCGGAGAAGAAGATGGTGACCAGATGAGACCGTATGTGCAAAAAATCTCCTTTTGTGAGAGTCCGGCGAAGCTCCGGCGTGTCCAACGATGACCTGGCAAGGAAGATGATGACCGATCTGGACTTCAACGCGACAAATGGGTCTCTGGCGAGTTCAACTGATTCCGGAAAGTCCGGAACTCCGGCAACCAGCGATACCCCAGTGAGTTCGACATGATCAATGGTGTTTGGCTGCTACATGCCCCCTCTTTATTTTTGGTTTTTATTTTTGTTCCTTTAGTTGTAATCGTAGGAGATACAAAGCTAGTAGGCGAGGGGTCATTTCATCAGATCTTCAACCAAGAAGAAGAGTTGCAAAGAGTACCCACACTTGCACGATCGTTGCTTGGAGAAACCTTTGGCGGAGTCAGGTCGGACGAGACAACAAAGTGCTAGTGTAAAGAGAAAATGATCGTCTTCCTATGGAAATGAACCACGACAGGGTCCGGAGAAGGTATCCATGACGGTGATTGGTGGTGTGAGGTCAGCGCACAATGGTGGATTGCGCCCGACGAGACCGAGGAGTCTTCTCAGATCCCTGCAAGTTGAAAATTTTGGTGTTTGTTTCTTTAGTGGTGACCGACGGATACGTGGCAGACAATGGTAACTAACTGTGGATCATATCCATCCAAATGGGGCGGAGGCGGGTTCGGTCTGACCAAATCGGGTCAACAACTGCACCAAACACATGGGCATGTTTTCTCTTACTTTAGTTGAAGCTAAGATCATTGGGTTCGGGTGCTTTGTTCCCTTTTCTCATGCTTCAATGTTATGTTTTAACTTTAGTTTAGCTAATAAGGAAGGCGAGGTCAAAATGGATCTTTTGTCTAGAGCATTACATTAAGAAGTCCTTCCCAACAATGATTTTCCAACGACCTTTCAAACGTAAATTTTATGTTGGCTTCCGATCTACTCTCCGAAGATTTTGGTAAGGAGAAATCCGAGTCAAAAGTTGTTTAGACAATATACTTTTGGCGATACCCTCTTAAGCTGAAGAGAATACCAGTAGACTACGGTCAGTTTGGACCTTTCAGGATACAGCGACATATTTTGAAGGTCAAAATTGGCTCTGGTTAGAGTAATTCGTGCTTATAAGATAGAAATGTCAAGTCTAATGTGTGCCACTATGACTGGTTGAGTCAGGACACTTGCTTGAACTGAGATGTCTGGTGGGTTGAGGTTGAGACTGTCGAATGCAATCACGGTAAGGGGGCCACTTTATCCTACAGAACACCTTCCATTCAGCCACCAAGGCAAGCAGGGAATTGTGTTATGGATTAGGCGCAACTCAGGTTCTTTCTACCCCTATAATAAATGATGATCTTCAAGTCTCTATACGCCAGGTTGGTGTTGAGCAAACTCTGTTACACTGTGACAGTGTGGAGCTAAAGTGGGAGTCTCACCCCACTCTGTGTGAGCCAGCCATGTGGGAGTTTCGTCCCACTTTGTATTAGATAGACTTTTATCATTTTAGGTATGGTGTCTTATAGTCTACTAGTTCATCAATTGTAATAGAAGATAGACGAGCAAAGTACTAATTATTAGCTAAATGTAGGATATACCTGCAATGGTGATTGTGCATACAATCAAACAAATTGTAACCCATTCCTATATCTTAATGAGAAGAAGCCAACTCTTTGCTTTAAAAAACTTTTTTAGAGGAGAGTCGGATACCGAAAATAAAAGACACTGGGTATCATGGTCAAATATATGTTTCCTAGTACAACAAAATGGAATTGGGATCAAAGATCTAAAAGTGTCGGTCGACTCTTTCTCCACCAAAATTTGGTGGAAATTGCAGTTAGGATCCTGTAAAGTCCATATTTAGTTAATTAGCAGTTTTTGTAAGTTATTCAAATATGGAATAGTTTGTGTTAAAATATCAAAGAAGGAATATCCGGTGATACAAGGAAATTGAAGTTGTAATCCGAGAAGAAGTATTTTCGTCTATGGGTTTTAATTGAAAAATATAGCAATTCCTATCTGTGGGATTGAAAAACATTGAATTATCATCATATTTATATTAAAAATTACATGAAATGCCCAAATTAAATTAAATTAAATGAACTCCTATTTCACGTCATGTATTTCACTACCTCATGCTATGTATTTGTACATTTCTAATAGTTTATGTATTTAATTTTAATTAGAAATAAAATTATGTTGAATTAATTAACATTTGAATCTCGTTTTCTTCTTCGTGAATCATCGGTGACTGCTAGTTTTCTTTTCCGACAAACATGCCAGAAAAGTTAGGAGATTCTGGTGTGTAAAAAGTTTTCTATCGATGATGCCTGTAAACGTACAATGGATCTAGAGTGGGAGCACAATTTTCTGGTCGACCTATCTCTTCTCAACCACCACCTCCCATTGCTGCCACTCTCTAAGGTTCTCTTGTGACAGATACAAGAGAGGTTTTATCAAAATGGTGGTACGTGATCGTCTCTCACGACAAAGATGAGAGATGTTCTCTCATAATGTTGACGCGTGGTTGTCTCTCATGACAGAGATGAAAAAGGCTCTCTTACGACAGAGCTGATCTTCTCTCATGTGTGGTTATCTTGCGGAAAGGGCTCATGTGATTCTCTTGTGATGGAGAATGCCACGGTTCTCTCACAACCATTGACGTCGACTTAGCTCATGACGGAGAGGTTTTCTGGGTGGGGGTTGGGCTCAACATCGTGACCAAAGGTTGGTGACGGGCCTGGGGTGGGTGGTGACAGGGAGGGGGTGATACTGGTAGCAGGTGAACGGTGTATCCGATGGGGTCGGGTCTGTGTGTTTTAGTATGAATTTTTTAGGGTCAGAGTAGGTCTTTTAGTTTTAAATTCAGTAGTATACGTACTACGACATAAACTAGTAAAATTAAGGGTATGATTTAGCAATGTCTTAAATAAATTAGACATGAACGACCTAAATTTTAACCCAACCTGGTTAACCAATCCCAAATGAATCGGGTCACCTACTTGTTGCCTTCGATCCAACTTCTACCCTCTCTAAAATCGTGCCTTTTCCAACCATCGACACAATCATCATCTTTGTCATCCTTCTCCGATCACACAACTTGTCTAACGCTTTTTCCTCTTCTTCAATACATCACATGCATGTTAATCTATGACGAGACAAGGTTTAATTACTGCAAAAATTGAACCTTCGATCAGGGTGACTCAGACAGTGGCAACAATCAAGGCAAGAACCAGATGAAAGCAAGAAGTGCAGAAGTAACAGGAAAATTATGTTGGAAAATTATGGTTAAAAGGTTGAAATTCATCAACTTTTGGGCATTGGTTTGAGTGGGAACCAAATGGATTTAGGTTTGTTTGATGTCATTTTTGGGTTCTCCTCCACGAGTATTATAAAATAGACTATTTAAATTCTCAAAACGGATCGAGGGTGAATGAGATATGGAATTTTGAAATGTCACACTTGAAAGAGGAAAACTAGGCGGAAATTGGCCCAGGATGGTTTTTCTCTGGACTGTCTAAAACGCGTATGGATTGCGTGGAAGTCTCTATAAGGCCCAACCACGTAATATATATGGAATTTCTTGTGTGTAATTCTGAAGAGATAAGAACGAAATACTTCCATATTTTGTGAGGTATATTTCTGTAAATGAATTCATGGTTTTCCATGTTTAATACGCTGAAGAATATTGCGCAGATATTTCTTCCAGTTCCAGTAGATTTAATTCGAGTATTCTTGGAATGTTTTTGGATTTTATGAGTTGGTGATCGGAGAATATTTTTCTCTAATTACATAAAATCAGAATTTCACGTTTCCATAATTAGGGTCTCTTAGAGAAGTATAAATAGAGCCTCTAAGTCAGTCACGAAACTCACCATTATCAAGTTCCTCATTTCTTCTAAACTTGAGTCTCATCTCTTTCTCTCTCTTGAAGTTTCTGTCTGTTGATTTATCGATGATATTCTTTCGGGCCTTACGTGAATCTCAGGTAACTTTTATGTATTAATTGTTATCTACGATGGTTTTATCCTAGGGAACGATATCCATGACGGGACTCACAAGAAATAATATACAGAAATTATAAATACATCTTGATGGGAAGTGTATTTTGTGGAAATTTCTGATAGGGATCCTGATTTATCATAAACCTAAATGAAGGAAACAAGGTTCCATGAAATGAGGTTTGTGGAGAGCAACGATCAATAGAGAGATTGATCTGCCATATGAGGGAAAATCACTAGAGTACTAGTGAATTTGAACAATTAGTAAGTATATTTGTGTGCTTGATGGGTGTTCTCTTGGTGTGAGAATAATTCCAAGGGTGGTAGTACTTGATATCGAGGCTTTGCGAAAGCTAGAAGTACATCTAATGGACCTAAGTGGTTATTTGGAGATTTAGATATTAAAATCTGAATAGAGCGATATGAAAAGGTCAATGCTCCTAAACAACCCATCATTTGACCAAACTAATTGTTGTTTAGCCAATGATATTGAATCAATGAGTTTGATGAAGGCGTATATGCTAAGGGACACAAAAAATGACCATGTCATTTATGTCTTTGAATTGATGATTTTCTCATCGATGGAAAAATTGATACGATGATTGAGTCTATTGGAGATATGTCGTATTCAATGGAACGGCTAACTTGTGAGTTACCTTTTTTTAAAAGTGAGGTGTCTCTTAAGAAGAGAACTCAAGAGTCATTGAAAGTCTGAAGTACTTATTAAAGAGTACATTAGACACTTCTTACAATGGAAAGTAAGATGATACACGAGTAAACAAAAAATGATCATTGGAAACAAGCAGAGTGTGAGACTCGCGGATATGGCTTGATTTGTGTAGAGAAATGATTCTCTCTTGCTAGATTCATAGAGGAATCTAAGTCCAGTGTGTTGGACAAGATTGGGGAAGTTATGCCATTTAGTGGTGGATACCCTAGGATGGCCAAAACATGTGTATGCCTATTGGTGTAGCGTAAAGCCATATCGATGATGGTGTGTCTCGACACAACAAAGACACTATACCATTAGACGACTATTCTCTACGAGAATTATCGATGTTGACTACGTAAGGTCAATATGATAAGAGTTGTGATTCTTTGACAAAAAGTATTGAATCAATTTCTTGACGTGGAAATTGAATAGAGAGTTAGTTGAGAACTCATTGAAAGGAATAGGACTAAGTCCAATAAATGGTGGGTTACGTACGTGGACACCCAACCTATGTGATTGAAGATCCCAAGATCTAGGTTCAAAGGGACAACTAAACTACAAAGACCCATCGCGAGCACTGTGGGGGTTTCATACCTCCGGCCATATTCCTATG
>JAULKM010025032.1:0-13974 GCA_032355605.1 Rubia tinctorum
TCACCCTTGAACCCGATTTTCTTGAACTGATGTCGGATGAATTCCAACGAAGGCCTACCCCTCGGAAACTTTCCGATTAGATTGCGTTTGAAAGGCTCCGATAGTTGGTCAATTTCAGCCTCTTCAAAAAGAACAGCAATTTTGCCCTTATATTCAGTGATGGGATTAAGGTCAATGTGAGGGTTATTGGAACGGGATGGTTGTTGAGTGAGGGCGGCACGGTAGGAGAGCGGCGGACTCACGCCGGAGGGCGGATCCGCCATGGATTTAGGTTTCCGGCGACCGTTGGGGACGGAGGTAGCCGTTGGGGACGGAGGTAACCATTGGTATTATTCTAATAAGGGAAAAGCGGTTAGAGAGAAGGGAGAGCGTTTGGGTTAGAGAGAGAAATTCGAACAAGTATCCTCTCATGTTTGAAAAAATTCTCTTTATCTTCTATTACAACTACTAAATGATTTTTTTATGTTTATAAATAAAAAAAATTGGCAAGTTATCCTCATGTTCATTCATTTCATTATCATAAAAACAAAATACCCACATGATTACCTGCCCTAACGTCTGTTTGCACCCTTCTTGTTTTAATCAATTTTTTTTCAGGATAATTTGCAAGAACATTATTGATAGGAGCAATCTATATATATACGTTATATACCACTTAATATTATACTTATCATGTGAAATGGAATGAAATATTCCTTGTTCAATTGATGATTGTCTTGTTGCATTTATCGGGAAAAAAAAGTATATCTTATTGAGTTTTTGAAGAAAGAATTACCAAACGTGATCAAAATATTTAACATGTTAAAGAAATGTTATACTATTTACACTGTGATTAAAGTTTCATTAATATATTTTCATTAATGTGCTTCCAGCAAATTTATTTTCTAAATCCGCCACTGTGTACTACATGAACAAAATTATGCAGAAAATTTAATGTAGAAAATTCTTTAAAACATACTGTTAATATCACCATCTTTTTATTTAATTTGTGTCAACAAATTATCTTTAACAATCAAATGAGAAACAAAATGTGTGACTATTATCATAAACTGTCCAACGTGTATTTAAAATATTTATAACTTTGTTTGAGAAAAAATATATTTGAGAATTAAACTATGTAAAATATGAAATTTTTTAAAGAATAATTAAAATACATTTCACCTAGCTTATAAAAAGCAAGATATCATGACTTGGACCAATCAAATACAAAAAAATAAATAATAAAAAGTCTATATGTCATCAATTTTGGTGTATCTAATTTAATAAAGGTTTCTTAAGAAAAATAGAAAATTGTTTTAACATTGCGAAACTAGATTATATGGTTAAACAAGTTTTAAAAATGTTAATGATACAAACTTTTTGGCTAAGAATTTCACGGATATGATGAAATGTTTAAGAATTTCAGCTAATTATTTAAAATGAATGTCTAATATCTAACTAAATTATCCCATATATATTATTAGATATTCATCGATTTAAAGTTGGAAAAAATTGTGAATATTATCATTGAAAGTCCAAGCAAGAATGAATATGAAAATTATTCAAGAATTAAATACCCTAATGAAAAAACTCAAAGTGGCAAAAATGTTGAACAATTTTTTTTAAGAATTCAACTCGGGTTTTTCTACCGAACCAACACAACTCTTGTTGGATTCATTATATGGATAAAGTCAAATTCAATCTCGAACTTATTGAAACAAGTATGCCTAATTTCATGCAAAACACTCGTGACGGGTGTACTTTTATTGTCAAGGATTATACCTTATTTTTTCTTTTCAATAAAATTCACATGCATTATTATTTTTAAAATTTATCGTATTTCTTCTTTTTCATAATATTCATAAAGTTATAATTGACATTAATATAACTATATTTTTATGAGTTTTTGAGAAACTCTAGAAAGTTCATATTGTCAAGGATAAGGTACATACATTATATTAACTTATTTAAAAAGAGAAGTGACTGAAGGAATCCACTTTATCATAGGCTAACACATTTTGAAGATTGACTAAAAATATGAAATGCTATTACATCGTCAAATGATAATAGACTTTATTAACTCACACATAAACACAAAATATTTTTGTATAATGAATTTTTCTATACCCTAAGTGTTGTATATTTTCCTTCTCTTAGACTCGGGGATTATCCTTTTACCCGTTACACTAAAATACTTATTCTTTCAATTGTTCAATTTTTCCCCTATCATTTTGACAATTGGTTTAAAGTGAACAACTTTAACCCTACTCAATACTAGTGATATGAGATAAGAGAAAGGAATATTTCCCTTGTCACACCGAAAATTGGTTGATCATTGTATGAATAGTGTTAACTTTAAGTAAAGTTAATATTCTACCCCGGAGTAGATTAATTAACTTATAAAATGGATTTTACTCTCTCATTGTCCCTTTTCCCCGCCCTTACGACGAAGGTCATATAATTTTCATACATCATATGGGTAATTTTGGGAGCTGATCTAGAAATTTGTTCGAATAGTTCATGTTAAAAATATTTCTTCAATTTTGTGAGAATGCTTCAATTATAAGATTAAAGAGGAAAGACCACTTTGTTTAAATCTCTTAGAAGATGGATTTATTTTTTTTTGCAAAATTGTATTAAATATGGCCGAAAATCATGCTATTCTAACTCTACCTTTAGATTGAAAGTGCCAATATAACCCAGTAAAATTTTAAAAAAAAAAGTTTCAAATGAACCCTAACTTTATGATGAAATGTGCCAATATAACCTTTCGACCACATTCCAGCGTTGACTAACCTATTTAGTCGTTGACTAGACTAGAAAAGATGAATTTGCCCTCAAACATTCCAGCTTAATTTTTCTACCATATTACCCATCCTATTACCGCCAAGCACTACCACCAGCCACCAGCTAACAGTCACAACCATTCCCAAACACTCACCTCATTGCCGCCAAATCCTCACCCCGTCACCACCCCACCCCAGCTTGCCACAGCCACCACCCACCACAAACCCTCACCTCACCGTGGAAAAATCTCACCCCATCACCACCCCACCCCACCCCAGCTCACCACCATCCACCATGTTCACCACCCCAAACCCTAACTCCACTGCCACTAAATCCTCACACTGCCGCCACCCCATCCAAACTCAGCACCAACAATGACTTCTTCTTCATTCGGAAAGTGTGTGGCTTTTTTCTTCTTTCAGGAGCGGTGGCGGGAAAGTTAATGGTGACGCGATGACTTCTTCTTTGTTCAATGAGCGGGTAGGTGGAAGCGGTGACGTGCAGGTGGGAGCGGTAGCGATGGATTTTTCTTCTATCGAAAAGTAGGTGGCTTCTTCTTTATTTGGGAGCGGTGGCGGGCAAGTCAATGGAGGCGGGATGGGTTATTCTTTGTTTGAAAAGTGAGTGGGTGGGAGCTGTGGCGAACGAGCGGGAGCAGGGGCGGGAGGGTCGGGTGGTGGCGGGCGGGAGCGAAGGGTTGGGTTTGAGAGGTTGAAGAAGAAGGACAGAGCGATAGGTTGAATTCCTTTCATTTTCATTTTTTTTCTTTTTTTAATTCTGAGGAAAAACGCTCATTTCTATGATTTCCGGCCAAAATTGTTGTTGACCATCAAAGTCAAAGCATCCTAGGGTTATATTAACATATACTTCATAAAGTTCGGGTGATTTTGTACTTTCTGGTTTTACAAGGTTATATTGCCACTTTCTTCAATTTTGTGTGAATGCTTCAATTATTTGATTCTAGAGGAAAGACCACCTTGTTTAATTCATCTAGAAGATGGAAAACTTTTTTGCAAAATTGCTATTAAATATGGCTGAAAACCATGCAAAGTGAAATGTTAGCTGGCACATTCTTCACAAATTGGTCATGAAACACACATTTTAAAAGAACAGAATTTATAAATCCCACGAAAACCTATTGAAATTCTTTTAGGTGTATAATTTCAATGTTAAGTTAATAGTCTTTTTTTCCCTTTTCATTAAACTTGCATACTTTCATGTAGTTTTTTTTGCAGATGCATGTTTTGTGTTGATGGTATGCTAGCAAGCCACAAGACCACGATTGATAGACAAAATTGGACAATGATTTGGAATATGAAAATATCATTGGTTGTTTGGTGAGATATTGTCCAAAAAGACACCCACATTTAATCAAAATTCACAGTTTGATACTTAAATTTTGAATTTAACCTTTAAAGGTACCTACTTTTTATTTTTGTCTCAAACGATACCTTTTAGCTAAAAATGGGAAGCAATTTGGATCAAAATTGTGACAAAATGGTGCCTATTTTTAACTAAAAAGTACCTTTTCGGTCATTAATGACAAAGTGGGTACCTTTTCATAATAATTTTTAGAATCGGGTACTAAACTGTGAATTTCACTTAAAATTGGGTACCATTCTTGGCATTTTCTCGTTGTTTGGTTGAACATTGTATTTTGTTTCCAATTTTTTTAAAGATCAAATAACATCAACTAGTTGAATCTATTGATAGGATTAAACTAGGAGACACCATGACTTGAATCCATTGAGATCTAGTGAAGTTTGAAATTTCATCCATTTGAATAGTTGGAACACACTCTGGAGAACAACCACGAAGCACTAGCACTAAAATCAAAACCATTAGATTACACCTTCATGGATCATCTGTAGGATGAGAAATCATAGCGGGGACCACTGACATGGTCTCACAACGCCAGGTAATTTCTAACGAGAAATTGCTATAAAATTCACAATTCTCGACATGAGTGTGGTTTGAAACATTGACCTCTCTGTTATTAAGAGAGTGGATTAACAATTGCACCAAGGTTCAACTCATGTTGAACATTGGAATTTTTTGTATAGAAAATTAACTTCCTAGATAATTTTAATTTTCATGAAATTGAAAAGTTGAGTGGTTGAATATGTAAAGTAAAAATTTTCATGGGAAGTTCCACTTACCTAGGGGAAAACTTGGTAAGAAACTTCTTCCATTTTGTAGGAAATAGATTATACTAGGAAGTTTAAATTCCTATATTTTTGTCAATAAAAAAATCACACCACTTATAGGTTTCTATAACTTCTTCCATTTTGTCGGCCATACCTCGGATTTGTCGATTGGGTTTTTGGCTATTGTCGATTCAATTCTCCCCTGGTCCAAGCCCAAATTCTAGGGAAAACCGGAAAAAAATTCTATGCTCAACAAATATTGTATTCCGTAAAAAGTTGGACATTTCCGGCAGCACCAGTGACTGAACCATGCACGGTCAAATATAATGAGGAGCTCATTTATAATGATAAAAGAATTATGTATGTTAGATCTAAAAATTTTAAATTAGGGATATTATCAGCAATTAATGATTACTTGATTGAATTAGATATATAAAAAATATAAGTTTTAAATTTTGATCCAAAAAATATAAATTCATCATTTTAGATTAAAAAAATATAGTCTTAAATTACATGGAAAGAATTGATTGTAGTGAGTAAAAAAAGAATAAGTAGATAAAAATGATTCACATATTATCATGAAATGAATTTTGATAATATTAAAAAAGATAAACCAAAATGGAAAGTGTATCAAATTTAGAAATATACGTTGTAAAAAATAAGTATTATGAAATAATTTCCATTACAAATGGAGATTGAGAATACAAAAAGAATGTTCATCCTCATAAATAGGGTATGATTAATTACTCATTAATTGAAAAGCATTGAAGTATATGAAGAACATTGAAAATAAGGAAGAGATTTGCATTGTAAAGTGGGGATTGACTTTATAAAATATTACATTTTGAATTAGTTTTAGAAAGTGACGTGGAATTATGTGTGAATGTCATGTTGTAAGAATTATGTGTGGACGTCATGTGTCAAGAATGACCTCTTTTAATATATATATATATATATATATATATATATATATATATACTATAGATATGTATATTAATTGGTTCATATGTTTAAAATATATTTTTCTTTTTTATATGTTTAAAATATTTGTTAACTATTTCAAGAATTTTCTTTAGACTATTATTTTTTTGAAAGATAATAACAAAACAAATTACAACTAACAAATATATAAATTAGTTTATATGTTTAGAATACTTGTGAATTGTTTAAATTATTTAGTTTGAACTTTATTTTTAAAATTAATGACAGAATTTACAATTAGAAAATGAATGTTTAGAGTATTCGTTTATTGTTTTAAAGATTTTGTTTAGAATTTAATTTAAAGCAATATAATAATAGAAGTTAAAAGTAGCAAATGTTTAGTTCAGTTTATATGTTTAGAATGTTAGTTACTCCCTCTGTCCCAATTAAAGTTGCAATTTAACTATTCATTTAGTCAAAACTTCTTAACTTTGACCCTAAAATTGAATGTGTATACGTATAAATATTATTGAGTGATACTTTATTAGATTCGTTATGACATATATTTTCAGAATAACAACTTTTTACAAGTTTTAATTATGCTTAGTAAAATATATTAAGGATCAAATATTTTTTGAGTCAACTGATGAAAATCAAAGTATGTAGGTTGAATTGGGACAAAGGGAGCAACTTTTTTTAAAAAAATTAGTTTGACTTTCATTTTGTAAGATTTATTTTCTAAACTTGTACTACATATTGAATGACAAATTTTCGAGTTGCTAAACTTCATGATACCCTCTGTCAAGCCCTTATTATCCGAGGTATTATAATCTTGTTTCAGACTTTGAGTGTCGCAAATGCACGGGAGACTTCCAAGATGGCGGAATGATGGTAGAGGGACGTTTCCTACATTCATAGAATGGACTTTCATTTGTTACAACTCCTCCTGTACGCCCATTCTATGTTCTCCTCCTCAATCCATCCTCTGTTTGTGAGGTTTAAAACACCAGAAAACAAAGCAAGCTTCTTTATTTGCCACATTCATGAGCCTATCATGTCACATTCTCTGAAGCTTCTTTTACTCTTTGGCTCTTTGCTTCCCAATAACAAGACATTTTAACGTACACCAATACGACATCCAACTCATTAACAACTGTCTTCAACAAACAAACAAACAAACAACAGAAAAAATTACAGTTCTTCAACCCTTCACAATCCTTGGCAATTAGCACAGGGGCGGAACCGGGGGCGAGAGGTGCTGGCGCCACCCCTAAGATTCGATGGCTTGGAATTTAGGTCGAAGGGTGACAGAATGTAAAACCTTGAACTTGCCAGAAGGCACCATCTCAAGCACAAAATGATAATCAATGTCAATGTGTTTGGCTCTCTTATGTGAAACCGGATTCTGAGCAAGAAAAAAAGCACTATTATTATCACACGGAAAAATAGGTGGCACACGTGAAGAAACGCGCAAATCCCGAAGTAAATTCATCAACCAAGCTAGTTCCACAGCAGTATTAGCCATCGTCCGGTATTCTGATTCTGAACTTGATCGTGAGACCGTATGTTGTTTTTTAGCACTCCGTGAAACCAGGTTACCACCAAGAAAAATGGCATAACCATAAGTAGACCTACGAGTCTCAATACAACGAGCCCAATCAGCATCAGAATAACCCAATACTGGTAAAGCTGACGAAACTGCGTGAAACTGAAGTCCATAGTGCAGAGTGTCACGGACATAGAGCAGAATTCAAGTAACGACCTAGTAATGGTCATCAATAGGTGCCTGAATATACTGAATGGCCGTGTTTACAACATAAGAAATGTTGGGACACGAGATGGATAAATACTGTAGTGCACCAACCAAAGAGCGATAAAGTGTGGGGTTTCTGAATGGCTTACCGGAAGAATTGGACATCTGCAAAAATGCTACAAAAGGAATAGCAACTGGCACCAAATCCTGCATTCTGATGCGCAATAAAATGTCTTTGGCATATCTAGCCTGACCAAGGAATAAGCCATCGGAAGTACGAACAACCTTCAAACCCAAAAAATATTGTAGAGTGCCAACACCGGTAATCTTGAATTTCTGATTAACCTGATCAATAAACTTCCAAATGAGATGACCATTATTCTGGTTAGAATGATGTCATCAACATATAAAGTAAAGAGGCACCCTGTGAGAACACAAACAAAGAGGTATCCGCAGAACTGCATACAAAATCCAGACCAACCAAAAAAGAACTAAATCGTTGAAACCAAGCATGAATCGCTTGTTTCAATCTGTAAATGGCCTTGCGTAGAAAACAAACATAATCAGGATGCATCGAATCTTTGTAACCAGCGGACTGCTCCATATAAATTGGGGAGTCAAGAACACCATTTAAAAATGCATTCTTAACATCAAGCTGTCGCAAATGCCAATTTCTGGTGACAACTAAAGATAAAATAGTACGAACAGTAAATGTTTTCACCACTGGACTAAATGTATAATCATAATCAAAACCATGTGTGAAAAACCTTGAGCAACTAACATGGCTTCATGCCGATTAAGTGAACCATCAGACTTGTACTTCAAATGATACACCTATTTTGATCTAACAACATTAACATGTGCATGGAGGACGCGGAACCAATTCCCATATCTGTTAAGCACGAAGCGCAGCCATTTCAGAGACTATAGCAGCAACCCATTCAGATTCCTTGACAGCAGTGATGAAGAATTTGTAACGGTACCAGTACGAGTAGCTGGAAAAAATTATTCATCAAATCGGGCATAACGAGTGATGTACTCCTTCTTCGTAGGTGGATCAAAACATCTATAACCTTTGTACTGCAAACTAAACCCCCAAAAAATGCAAGACATACTCTGAGGGGCAAGTTTATGCGCAACATATGGCCTCGAGTAAGGGGAAACACGCCAACCTAATGGGTGAAAATTAGAGTAGTCTAGCGTAGTGCCAAAATTAATGGAGAGATGAGACTGACCAGATAAAACCAAAGTAGGCAGTCTAGTAATGATATAGATTTCTGTGGAAAAAACATCATACCAAAATGAATGGTGAAGGCCAGAATGATATAGCATTGATAAAACAGTCTCTGTTATATGACGATGTTTTCTCTCTGCACGACCATTTTTCTCTGGAGTGTAAGGACATGAAAGCTGATGATGAATTCCCTTAGACTTAAAACGATTTCACATGTGATGATTTATAAACTCGGTTCCACCATCACTCTGAAAAACTTTAATGGTGGTAGAAAACTGATTCTCAACAAATGCTTCAAATTGCATACAAGCCTCCACAAAATCAAACTCGCGTCGCAGTGGATATAACCAACTAAACTGAGAATGATCATCAATAAAAATGACATAATAAAGGCACCTGATACAAGAGACAGTAGATTAGGGTCCCCATAGGTCACAATGAACTAAATCAAGTATGCGTGGTGCACATTTTAAATTATCATTAAAAGAAAGATGCTTGCCTTTAGCCAAATCACAAGAAGTACATAAATGAGGCTTAGGCGGTAAACTAGTAACTGACAAACTACCAGTCTTATTAAAGGATGAAATAATAGAAAAAGAACATGTCCTAACCGACTATGCCATAGCTCAAATGAGTCATTGGCTTGATTTGAATGAACAAAAGAAACTAAAGCAGCACCCCCATAATCTAAAATGTAGAGACCTCCCTTAATGTGTCCTCGACCCCCAAGCTCCTTGGTAAGCTTGTTCTGAATAGTGAAAGAAGTGTCATCAAAACAAACAACAATATTTAGATCCCTTGTAAACTTGGCAATAGACAATAAATTATTGGTGATATTCAGAACAACCAAAACATCAGATAAAGTGAGAGAATCAGAAATCCGGGAATTGCCAACATGAGAAATATGCAAAGAAGAACCATTACCAAATAAACATAATGATTACCGTTATAAGGAGCGACGTTTTCTAGGTTGGAAACTAAAACAGTCATGTGATTGGTAGCACCTGAGTCCATGTACCAATCAGAAATGGCATTCAGTTGCTGATAATTTGGACGAGCTGTTTCCACGGAGTTTGCAACATCATCGCAAGCAACATGTGACAGCTTGTAACAAAATTCAGCAAGATGACCGGGATGATGACACCACTGGAAAACATAAGTGGGTCGACCACCCTATGGAGTAGCGCCACCGCCGGCTAGTGACGGGTTGCAATCTCCGCCACGATCACGACCACGACCGCCCCTCCCTCTTCCAAAACCACGGGTTTCTCTACCGCGTTTAGACTGGACGAATCTCTGTTAAGAAGCAGAAAAAGCAGAGGGTGCCGATCCATAGGTAGACGAGCGAGCTTTGAGTGAAAATTCTAAAGCCTTAGCATCAACAACAATGGTATACATTCTCAACTTTGCAGACTCAAACTTTTGTTCATGCGTCTTCTTCCTCACCCAACACTCAACCTCATGCATCACTGTTGGCTGAATGTTTTCCCTTAACTTGAATGAGATATTTCTATCACACAACACTTACGTGACAATCCGTCACTTCAGCCATCTTACCTTGATGCAATGTGCATCGTCCTCGTCTATTCAGCATTCACCCATCAATTTGAATGATCAATCATGAATACTGGGAATGTTTCATTAATAGTATTTTTTGCTCTTTATAAATAAAGTAAGAGAAAAGATTGAATCGATGAAAAATGTTGTTATTTTCATTGATGCGTAGATTATTTATAGAATACATATAGGTTGTCAAATCCCATAACAGGAGGGATTGAGAGCTGGTTCTACATAACTACTATATCTGTAAGATAATTATCTAGACTAGGTCTCTAGAATAAGTCAAACAAGTAAGAACAATTTATTGAGATAATTACATACGGTTAACACACCCCCACAAGCTTATGGCAGAGGGCAGACATGAAGGTTGGAACTTAGAGTAGAAAAAGTGCTGGTTCCCAACAGTTTTGGTGAAGATATCTGCAATCTGATCAGGAGACCGAACATGGCGAACAATAAGATCACTAGATGCAACTTGCTCTCGAACAAAGTGATAGTTGATCTTGATGTGTTTTTACCGCTAATGAGAAACTGGATTGGCCGAAAGAAATTTAGCACTCAAGTTGTCGAAGAGATGAATTGGAGGTGGTTGAACTGGCGCATGCATTTTATGAAGAAGTTTCTAAAGCCAGATTAGTTCAGCAGCAGCAAAAACAATGGTTCTATATTCTGCTTCACTGGTGGAATGAGCAACAACCTTTTGCTTGCGAGAGGACCAGCTGATGAGATTCCTTCCAAAAAAGATGGTGAAGTCATGCTACGATCTACAATCATCAGGATCGGAGACCCAACCAGCATTAGAGAAAGCCACTAGCTGGAGACAAGATTGGAAGAAATTGTGCCCTTCAGATATCTGAGGATGCGTTTGACCGCACACCAGTGATCTTTCATAGGAGAGCGCATGAACTGACACACCCGGTTGACTGCATAGGAGATTTTTGGGTGAGAGATAGTGACATATAGGGGTGGGTAAAAAAACCGAAAATCGAACTGAAAACCGAATTATCCAAATTCAAATAACCCGAACTGAATTTAATATACGGTTTCAGGGTATCCAAATTGAATATAACGAATTCTGAATATGGTTTTTGGATCGGTTTTGGATATTAAAACTCAAACCGAATACCGAATTGTAAATAAATAAATAAATAAATATAACAATTAAGTTAAAAACAAAAATAATTAAATTTATAAATAAATTTAAGTTGGATGACCAATCTTTATATTTAAAAATTTATCTCAAACTCTAAAGCCTAAGTAAGTTTAGGGCAATAAGTAAATAACATAAGTTAACCTAAGTAAATTTGTGTAGTGTTTGAAGGTGAATGTGAATGTGGAGTGCTTGAACGCTTGAAGAATGTGAAGGCTTTGAAGATGAATATTAATACGAACTATTTTTATTTAATATTAAATGTAATGCTAAAATTGTTATGGTTGAATTTATATTATACTTGTTGGATTTTTATTTTAAAAACTTAATTTTGATGATGTAGAAATTAAATTAGATATTTTAATTTAATTTAAATTAAATTATTCAGTTATAGAAATTATTTTTAAAAAATTACAATCAATTTGGTTTATTTAGGTTGAATTCGGTTTCAAACCGAAACCGAATTCCAAATTCAGTTTGGATAATTCTGGTTATTCGGGTTCTTCAGGCCAGATTCAGTTTTGGGATTTTTAGGGGCAAAACTGAATAACCCGAATCAAATAAACCAAAAATCGATTAAACTGAACCAACGCCCATCCCTATTGACATACTGTAGAGCACCTACGATGCTACGACAAAGAGATTGGTCAGAAAGAGCTTTACCAGCCACAACTAGTCAAGACCCAGGCTCAGCTGGAGAGTAGATGGGACGAGCACCAGACATGTTATTCTGGTCTAGAATGTCATAGATGAACTTCTGCTCTGCAATGTGGAACCGTGTCGAGAGACCTAATGCCCAAACAATAGTGAAGGGTGCCAAGATCCTTTAGTGCAAAGTCACGATGAAGGAGACAAACAAAATCGTCAATGAAGGCAGCATGAGATCCAGTGATAACAAGATCATCCATATAGACAAGGATGTAGACTACATGAGAGCCAGAATTCTTGACAAAAAGCGACAGATCAGAGCCACACAACTTGAATCTGTGGTGAACAAGAGAGGCAATGCACTTTTGAAACCAAGCTCGAGAGGCCTGCTTCAAGCCATAGAGAGCCTTATGAAGCCTACAGACATGGGAGGGTTTGTTTGGAGCAACAAAAACCTTGCGGCCGATCCATAAAAGCAGTCTCAGTGAGATCACATTACCATAAAGGAAGGCGTTGTTGACATTCACCTATCAAAGTGGCCAAATAGCGAACACAACTAAGCTCAACATAAGGCAGATGGCAGTGGGTTTGACCACTAGACTGAAGGTATCAAAGTAATCTACGCCAGCTTCATGGTGAAATCATATAGCCACAAGATGCACTTTGTAGCGCTTAATGGATCCATCTGACTTTCTCTCTGTACACCCACGTACAACCAACCATATTAGTATTTGAGGGATGCGGGACTAGGTCCTATGTCCGATTAGCCATTAAAGCTCACATTTATTTTGCATAGCATGCTGCCAGTTTGGGTCTTTGGAGGCTTGATGGAAAATTTTAGGTTCAAGAGAAGCAGTTAGAGCCAATGGAAGAGGATGTTTAGTGGATAAGAGAGCTTTGGGTTTGAGAGAGTGGGTAGAAGAACACGTAGTTATGGTGTGAGTAGACTAATCGGAGGGTTGAAGCCAGGTAGGAGCATTGGGATAAGGAGTTGGTTCGGGATGAGGGGGTGAGGAAAAAAGTGTTGGATAGGGATAAACTGGAGGTGATGGTAAAGGTGAGACGGGATCTTTTGGAGGAGTAGGTGGTAAATAAGAGTGAGATGATGGTTTTGCAGCAGTGGGGATCGAAGCAACCTGACTGAGAGTGGATAATGGAATGACGTGGTAAGAGAGTGGTGGAGAAGGACTTGGAGAGGACATATCCAGGTAAGAAAAGACCGATTCATCAAAGACGACAAATCGGTTGATGTATGTGTTGTAGGATGGTAAATGAAGGCACATGTATCCCTTGTGTTTGGAACTTTAACCAAGGAAGATACAAGGGAGGGAGCAATATTCCAATTTATTGGAAGTATAAGGGCAAAGGAAATGATAGCATAGGCATTTACAGGAACATAGAAAACTATAGTCAGGTACTTTCCCGTAAAGACATTGGTATGGAGATTTGTGAGAAAGAACAGGAGTTATGGTGCGATTCATTAGATAGACAGCTTTCTAGAAAGCTAGTTCCCATAATTTTATGGGTAGTTCTCAACAATCATACAATTGCAATGTTTAGAAGATTAATTTTGCTCCGAAGTGTGGGGACAGGAAACCTGATTGAAAATTCCATGAGAGATAAGAAGTGTAGAGACATTGCGGTATTCACCGCCTCCGTCTGACTGGAAGGCTGTGATTTGAGTAGAGAACTGGGTGTGGACAAATTTGAGAAAGAGTTGATGAGACGTCAAATGCATGTATTTTCCGAAGCATTTAACATCTCTTTTGTTATCTTTTTGTTGGAAGATTTCTAG
>JAULKM010025050.1:0-13971 GCA_032355605.1 Rubia tinctorum
TCTATATCTATCTAGGCTTATATCCACTCCTAATTGTATGAACCCTTAGGAAAATCCCTCTTCTTTGTGGACGACCCTGACTTGCCAACTATCTACTTAGTTGTATTTAGTAAGCATATTGGGCTTAAAATAGTATCTTTGAGAGGTACGGTAACGACCTTCCACTTATGTATCAGAATCGTAAAAAACAGCATCTTCTTGAGGTAAGGCCATTAAGTCCCCCTTTTTTGGTACCTATTTTTTCTAAATTAACAAACAGGTAGGGGTCTGCCAAACCCCCCACCATCACAGGTGGATTTATTTTAAAAAAAGATTAACTATGACCGACGTTGCACATTCATACTGTGTTCATCCGTATGTAAGACTTTTTTTCTATCTTTACAAAAATGGCACTATATTGGAAACAAAAACAACATACGGTATATAAGATGTAACACAATCAATATACTTCTTGAAAATATTCAATCATTAATGAATGAGGGAAAGACATATATAATGTATTGATATTTTCATTTTATGTAGTAGTTTTAGGACATTTTGGACTCACTTTTGTGCTCTATATTTTGAGTTTTCCCTTAAAATTCTCTTAGGAGAGTTAAGAGCAACTTTTGCGCTTTTTAAACTTTTCTTGGGAGTTTTGTGTGACAAGGCAAGATAGTGAAGATTGAATCCATCAATAAAAGGTATTGAAGATTGAAGACAAGAAGAATCAAAGATTTTAAGGCAAGAAGGCAAGGCAATAAAGCAAAGACAAATCGATACAAAGAAGAGTGAAAATGGGTAGCCCGCTCAAACAAAGCCATTTTCACCTGAGCGAAGCCTGCTGAACTTTTTCTTTTTGTTTTTTCCTCTCTCTTGTACTATAAAAGCCATTTTTTGGCCACCCACTTCTTATCTTCTCCCTTTGGCCGAATTCTCCTTCTCAAGAACCCTAGTTTTCTTATGGACTCTAGTAGCTAAGTTCATCACTTGGGAGCAATTGATTGAAGCTTCCAAACCCATATAGTGAGAATCTCTATTTTACTCTTTCATGAACATTTATTCCTTATAATTTATTATGCCATTAATGTTGAGTTTCACTTCAATTATGCTATGGGTTGTTTGAAAATATGAAGTGTTTGTATGATTAAGTGTTAGGGTGTTAGAAAAGTGTACAATTTCTTAGCTCTTTGACATGAATCCAAGAACATGGAATTAGAACTTCTTGTTGTGAAAATGATGTTAATCTTGCTAGATGAGTATGTTAATATGGATTGTTATCATATTTATCCTAAGGTTGCACTAAAAGGTTGAATCTTGAATGTTGATCTTTCTAGGTTAAACCTAATGAATGCTTTGTTCGGTTAAATGGCTAGGCATTTGATAGAATTCTTGTAGTTGTTATCAAATCTATGGTTCTTTGTGTATGATTCCTTTTATGAAATAAATTTATGTCGTTTACTATCTAAAGTGACCAGTAATGAGGTTTGCAAATGGTTGTTGAACGTCTTTGTGAATTACTATTAAGAAGAAATGAAAGTTGATCTTCAAAATGGAAGTGATAGCATTCTCCATAGGTAATGAATGCGATGATATTATTCAATGGTTCGATGATCTGTAAGAGGTTTGGAAGTGAGAATCAATTGCCCCCAAGGCTTTGTCATTGTTGATTTTATTATCTTTTAGTAGTTTGTTTCATAATTAGCATAATCACTTTACATTGGTAGTTATATTGTTTTCAAATTCATAACTTAGAAAAACCAACCAACTCACCCACCCACCCTTCATTTACTTGCTTTTATGTATATATGTGTGTGTGTGCTTATATTCACCTTATATGCATGAACCCTTAGGAAAATCTCTCTTCTTCGTGGACGACCCAATTTGCAACTATCTACTTAATTGTATTTAGGAAGCACTTTAGGGCTTATAAATTGTAACTTTGAGAGGTACGCCGACAACCCCCCAGGTATAGTAACAAAATTACTAAAGGAATATGGAATAGATGCTCTATCCTTGGATAGTTATTGATGTTTGAGAGAAGCAATTTGATTTAACCTTTCATTGTTGAAATGGTGTGAAGGGAGAGGATGGTGTGGAGTTGGATTTTTATGATTTGTGTTGGAGATGAGAAATGGGTGTTAGTTCTGAATGTTGTTGACATGAAATATGGCTGGGGGAAATTTTGTTTCGGATCCCGCTGGAAATTTGACACTGATTGACGTCTGTCAATCTTCGGTTCAAGTTTCATTCCATGCGACACAATTGCGACATCGTACATGAGGGCCATAGTCTAATTTCCAAAATTGTCTTAAAATACTACGTTTTAAGATTGCGACCCCTTCTGTCGACCAATTTATGCCCAATTTGGAATAAAATTATCATCAAAATTTGAATAAGACAACGTTATCTCCAATTTTGCATTTTGACCTCTCCCACTACCTTGGAGGGACCTAAGTTCAAAAATTAACATGATCACTGGTTGTCCCAAACTCGATTCCGATCGTCCCGAAAAGAAATTTCATCATCCCTAGTCAAACTCATAATAACCGAGAGTAATAAAGAAACTGGTCTTATTACACATAGAGTTTGATAAGTTCTTACAATTGAACCTCGTATACTCTTAAGTAATAATCTACAATTTACTCTAGACCACGTACTAGCGCTTTCTAAAAACTTATGGGTGGAATTTATTACTTTTTTATTCCATAGAAACCAAGAATATTAAAATTTACGTGATTCTATGTGGAGTAAAATATCATTCTCATAACTCTATATTAAGGGTATCAATATAATACTATAAAAAATCCGGACAATTACTCCGGTTCGCGTCTCTCTTAAACTGTATACATAATTTTCGTATGAAATGGTTGTCTTTTTGTTCAAGTGCAGAGCTCTTAAGCGTGGTGAACATGCAAGGAAGTTTGGGTCATAGTGTAACTTTCCCAAAGTTTCGTCATGTACTTTTTATGAATAATTTGGGCCCATTCCATTTACACATGCCTAAATTGGAACATCGTACTCGGGACAATGTGAATTAGATAATCGTATTTCCAATTTTTCATTTTGATCTCTTCCACTATCTTGGAGGGACCTAAGTGTAAAACTTAAAAAGATCACCGGTTGTCCAAAACTTGATTCGGATCATCCCGAAAAAAACTTCATCATCCCTAGTCGAATTCATAATAACCGAGAGTAATAAAGAAAATGGTATTATTCTACGTAGACTTCCACAAGTTCTTTCGACTGACCCTCGTAAACTATTAAGTAATCATCTAAATTTGTCACGTACTAGTGTTTTCTAAATATTGATGGACAGAATTTTATTACTTTTTATTTTATAAAAACCAAGAATATTGAATTTGAGATGATTCCATGTTGCGTAAATTGTCGTTCTCACAAAGCTTATCATAAGGGTATTAATGTAATACTATAAAAAGCCAGATTATTACCCCGGTTTGCGTCTCCGTTAGACAGTACACATAACTTCCATATGAAACATTGGTTGTTTTGTTCAAGTGAAGTGTTTTTAAGCATGGTGAACAAGCAACGAATTTTGGGCCATAATGTAATTTCCCCAAAGTTTCGTCGTGTGCTATCTCTGAATAATTTGTGTCCATTCCATTTTCACATGCCTAAATTGGAACATCGTACTCGGGACAATGTGAATTAGATAATGGTATTTCCAATTTTTCATTTTGATCTCTTCCACTATCTTGGAGGGACCTAAGTGTAAAACTTAAAAAGATCATCGGTTGTCCAAAACTCAATTTGGATCATCCCGAAAAAAAACTTCATCATCCCTAGTCGAATTCATAATAACCGAGAGTAATAAAGAAAATGGTATTATTCTACATAGACTTCCACAAGTTCTTTCGACTGACCCTCGTAAACTCTTAAGTAATCATCTAAATTTGTCACATACTAGTGCTTTCTAAATATTGATGGACAAAATTTTATTACTTTTTAATTTTATAAAAACCAAGAATATTGAATTTGAGATGATTCTATGTTGCGCAAATTATCGTTCTCACAATGCTTGTCATAAGGGTATTAATGGAATACTATAAAAAGCCAGATTATTACCCCGGTTCGCGTCTCCGTTAGACAGTACGCATAAGTTCCATATGAAACATTTGTTGTTTTGCTCAAGTGCAGTGTTTTTAAGCATGGTGAACAAGCAACAAATTTTGGGCCATAATGTAATTTCCCCAAAGTTTCGTCGTGTGCTATCTCTGAATAATTTGTGTCCATTCCATTGACCCATTCATGCCTAAATTGGAACATCTTACTCTTGATATTGTGAATTAGTTGTATCTAATTTTTTTCGTTACTCCAATACGTTTATTATTTATTTATTACTGAAAAATATTCCCATATCAATTAATTTGGTAATTAAAATGTTTGTGTCTATATTTTTTAATTTTTGACTAATCAGCTCACAATCTAATTTGCGACGTCGCTAAAGTATCAGAATATTTTCGGTAACGATAAAATGTATATGTGACGTCGGGCATTTGTGGTTTCAGCTCACCCCTAGCCAGGACCAAAGATATTTCTGGTTTGGGCCACTTTTCTAATTCAGCCCACTCATAATTACATGCGATGTCACGTATATGTCGGTAATTCAACGGATTCGTCGATTGGATTTGTGACTTAGACTATTGTCGATTTAATTCTGCCAGGTCTAGCCCTAAATATCAAGTATATATTTGGGCCCAAATATACGAACAGGGACGTCGCACTTTGTTTTCTGTTTGTGTCTTTCTATGTGACATATGTTGCGACGTTGTACATATGTTTAAACGATCACATTTCACGATGGGTATATAAATTTCTCATCGTCCAACCTCTTCGCATTCCCAAATGAAGATGTCGTACCAACAATTCCCACCTGAAATAAATGGCCAGAAAAGCTACAAATCCCTACTCAAAACCCAATGAAAAAACCCCCTTCATATTAATTGGGTTCAACATACTACATTTACGGTTCCTCAAATGGGAAGAGCCTGAAACCCTAACTAAGGTAAGGATTTTCCACAAATTTGATGATGGGTTTTTAGGCTTTGAGGGACTTCTTTCATTGCCCATTTCATGATTTTATAACATTCATAATGCATGATCTGTTCAATTTCTTTGTGTGATTAGGTTTCGGGTTTATCCAATTTGGTTTGGGATTTCTTCACAAGTTCTTGGCTAGGGCTAGGGCTTAGGAAACTGTTATGACACTCATTCTTTCTTCTTATTAATGGCATGTTACTTGTTTGTTTTGTGATGATGATTTTAGTTGAGGTTATAAGAGTTTTAGGACTATTCGTGTTCTGGTCACCCACTATTTTGGCACAGTCGATTGGCTGTGCGATGTCGGACACTCATCTACACGAATCTGTGATTTTTCACGGAACACATCGGTCTAGGTAAAGTGTCTGTGACATTAATGTGAAATCGGCCAAAACCCATTACCTTCATTAGGTTCTTGACTGTTGCACTAATTGTTCTACGTTCCCTTGTTTCTATGATTGCTCGAACAAAGCAGAAAGCCAAGAGGTCAAGGGAAAAACCCATAAGATCAGGTCCATCACGCACCAAGAAGGCAAAGACAATGGCCACCCCTCACCGCCAACATGGGACAACATACACTTCGTCGATGAGGAGGGAGAGAAGCGTTTCAAAATGATCTGGGGTTGAAAGATAAAATAGGTCAGGGTAATGAAGCCCAGGGACATGGCGTAACTCCACCTCGATATTTTATTCAAACCCTTCAAACCGTCAGAATGGAGGATTTGATATGCTTGGACAAACCGACATATGATTCGGAGGTCAAGGAGTTCTACGACAATTTCACTCGGTAAATAATGGACATATATTGTGCACGAGTTAAAGAGATGGACGTAAAGATGATGATGGAGTTCATCAATAATTTTATTGGGTGGATAATTGGTTGGGAGGAATAGCCAGAGGTTAAGGCTCTACAGCTTTACTGCCGGGATAGTTGGTCTTTACCGGTTGATGAGAATGAGCAATCTGGGGCGCTTGACCCCAATCATGTGGTGGATAAGTGTTTCAAAATTGAAGTGGGGAACGGGCTCATTCAACCAAAGCTGACCTAGGTTAATATCCTTAATCTTGAAGAGAGAATTATGTATGGTATAATTTTACAAATTTTAATCCCGGTTGGACATTCTTTGGAGTGCATGATCAACGTGGATTTCATGTATTACTAACCTAAGAAGAAGAAGGTAGTCGACCTTGTGTACACCATCATCCAGGAGATGCACCAAGTGGCCATCACATCGAAGAGTCGGACACTCCCCTATTACAACGTCATCATCGCCATTATGAAGAAGAAGAAGGTTCTCATCAAATCAAAAGCAAAGATCCACCTTATGTACTATGATGCGAACTATATTAGGAAGAAGCATTGTCATTGGGAGGAAGAGATATGGATTGACCACAACGTTCCCAAGAGAAATATGGATGTGCCTGCTACACCTGGTCCCGAGGCAACTCCATCGGCTTCCACAACATAGGATCCTGCCTCCACCAGTACTCCTGCTCCGCGATCAGGTATGAAAGTTTTTGGTTTTATGGTTATTCCTAATTTTTTATTATTTAAATTTAATTTAATTTAATTTTTCCCACATGACTTAAACGTAGCACATGGGCATCCTTCTAAAGAACGTGGCCGAGACCAAGGCTCCGGCGCAGCGCATGGACCACAAAGGCGTAGGATTATGGGTTGAAGTCTATGATTTCCGGTGTTATGAATGCACCCGGGGATGATGAGGATGGCCTGAAAATCATAGATGATGAAGAATGGTCTAGCACCGACGATACCGAGTCTTCCACCAAAGATTCAAAGGCTAATTCTCAAGACGATGGAAATAGTTTGTGAGGAGACAAGGTTATCCCATCCCTGTCACCACTCATTGATTGCCATGGATGTTAGTTTTTCCTACATGATGATGACTCTTTGTTTTGATTTTATTGGGATATTTTGTTTTTTTTATTTGTATTTCGATGGGATGTATTCTAGATACTGTATGGTAGCATTATATGTTTTGGATTACCTAGCTTTAGTCTTACCAATTTAGTCTGATTAAATTTGAGACTAGCATTTGTGAACTTGGAATGGGACCTTTATATGGTACATTCCAAGTTCTGGCTGTATTGGTTAACTATTGTTGATTTATTAGGTATGATAGAGCAGTGCGACTTCGCACATCATTAACACACATGATGTCGAGTTTACCGACATGTTATCGACTAACCTGCGATATCACATGAATTAATTGATTTAATTGTATTTAGGAACTATTTGGACTGAGATGCATGTACAACATTTCATGGGAAAATATGGGACGTCGCCCTTAATGTCGAGATAAATTCAGTTCGACCGACCAATAGTGCAAAGTCGATCATCTCATGATTGACTATTACTGCTAGGTCGTACCCATCCCGTCGACGTCACATGTACGTTGGTTATACTTTTTACTTCGAATTTGAAAAATATTTTCCACAGTTATAATAGAACTGCTGTAAAAAACCCGTTATTTACTTTGGTTGTTTTAACTGACGTAAAAAATATTATTTACTTCGGAAAAAAATAACCGAGGTAAAAGAAAATTTTACCTTGGTTATTTAACCTAAGTTAAAATACCAAGGTAAAATGGGTGAAATAATAGGTCTAGTTTATTGTAGTGCATGGATGGGATGCTGCTGCAAAAATCGTAGAACCCCAACTTATTCCGTTCCACCCTCCAAATGTTCACAATTAGCCAAAAAAACTCAATCGAAGTTTCTTCTTTATTACGTACAAGTAGGTGAGCCTATGTTTGTTGACATCCGTGTTAACTTTTACTGGGTCTATTCTAGACGCCATAAAGTGACACCACCCATTCGTTTCTGGAGTCGGTGCTTTCTTAGGAATTTCGCTCCACCCAGGTTTGGCAAACTAATCTATATTGGTACCTTCCCTAGTTATAGTATTGATGATCTCCTTTCCAATTGGATCGGGTAAGGAGTATCTATAATCATGATCGATATGGAGTGCGATGAATTCATCCTTGTCGTTTGGAACATTGGGCAACCCAAACCAGTCGTTTATAACTCCCGATGTGAGTGGCACATTTTTGCCTCTACAGTACACCTCATCTAGGGTTAGGCCACTCCTCAAGTTTTCTTAGAAATCACTTACTATACTGAGGTTAAATGCAAGTGGAGTATCGCATAATCTTTCCCACTCAAGGACGTAGATTGTTTATTCGAATGAAGTAGATGCTTATATTTCTCTCTTTGGGTGATGATGGAATTCTTTGTATGTTTCGTTTTACGACCCTAGCATCCTCAGACACAAAAGTACCATCCGGGAACTTCCACGTCGTTCCAATTGACGGAGATGAAGAGGATGTATGACGTGTCCTTTTCAAAGTCTATTTAGGTCCTATCTCCTACAAAACCCATTGAAGCATTTTATCGAACACCTCAGATGCTACCCAAAAGATTGTTACATACATACTTGAACAAACATTCCAAAGGAATAATACGAATACATTTAGGAAATGAGAGGTGATTTGCCTTCATTTTTTGTTAAGTGCCTTCAGTTTTAGAGTTTTTTTTTATAGATAGTTGCTTCCTTTAGAGGCAAAAAAAGCATTCTCGTGTCTTCAAATGGGTTTTAAAGCTGTTACAAATACCTTGCAACGGTATTTTGGGTGATGTATCAGTGCATATGATACATGGAAGCAGCTGCTTTAGGCTGCTTTTATCCCACATTTAATCAAATAGTTGGACCCAGAAGAAAAACCTATTTTTTGGCTAGGTAACTATCACCGGTTTTAGAACTGGTGTTGTTGTACAATATATATAACACCCCCGCCCTGACCGCCTCACTTATTAGTGAGTATTAGGTTGGGTTATTGCGTGTTACCGAGAATCCAACTTAAAGTTGGGCATCTCAAATGTGAAGAATCGAGCAGTACAATTATGCGAAAGCGGGGTACAAAGTTTAAGCTGAAACCTAGCTGACTATTACATAATAAACTTTCAATTCACAAGATTTTTAGGTGTGCAATTATATCTAGAGAAAACATCAAGTTTAATGACTAAAGGGTTTTACAATTATTTTGGATCCTAACTCAAAATAAGTAAAGGCTTCACTCGCGTTAACAGTCGTTCACTCTTGCACATCTAATGTACCTGTTGGGTTTATTTAAACTAGGGTGAGCTCCTTTTCTCAATGAGGTTCATTGCAAATAATTACCAAGTTGAATTTAATGAGAACGTAAAGACAAGTAAGAACATATGTCCTAGCACGTAATAAAAGGATACGGGAAGTTATACCACATCGTAGACAAGCCCCTATATGTGTATTAGGACGAAGACCACATGTTCAATATCACTTCTCATCAGCCACGTGCACACATGTTCACTCACGAACTCGTATTAGGTAACAATTGGTAATACTACCAGACCGAACATCATATGCAGACGATCTAGTCGTACGGTCCGGCCCTTGCATCCTCGTCGATTTCGACCGAACTACAATCACGTCGGGGACCCAAAATTTATCAAGACCACATTCAATTAAAGTAGCAGAGAGCAAGCAAAAAAAATAGACCTAGCGAGAAAAAGTACAAGCCATCCATACACGTAGATCAATCCAGATGAGTTTAATGTGATAAAGTACACATCACCTCTTCATATCAAGTTCAAGTTAAAAATAGACAATATAACGTGTGACATATCATGTATGACATAATTTACTCAATAAATATATTCAAAGCAAATAATCATGCATGGCATGCAAATATCTAGTTAGATTCAATTTATGCAAGTGGTGAAACACTTACGTCAAGTTGGGTCAGCATCTTCGAAAATCGATTTGAGTTTCTTGGATGCGCTCAATTCTGTTAAGTAGCGCACTTATTAGACTCAAATTATCATTTAAAAAATGATTTCATGTTAATCTCTTATTTATCGATTCCATTTTATTAGTATTGTATATTTTTAAAGGTACTAGTTGAATTTTTAAGTAGAGGCTTTTCTCTTTCTAAATACTTTTTGTAAATTTAAAAATTCATAATTCATAAAGTTGATAGGTAATGAATTGAATTTTGTGTTGGATACACATAATGATATAATGATGAAAATATATTTATATATTAATTTCTTTAATATAAAAGATAATTATTCGTTTACCTTGTTTAAAGTTTAAATCCAATAGTGATGATTTTGATTTTGGTTGTACAAAATCATTTCAAATAATATTAAATCTTAAATTTTGAATGTATAGTTTTATCTAAATTAAAAATATATATGTCAATTTGATTCACAATTATACATAAAGGATCTAACTAAAATATATATTTAATTTCCTCGGATTGAGAATTATAGTGTGTATGTCTAACAAATTAATTGGTAAGACAGTGAATCTTTTTTCCATATTTCAATATTTTAATCCAATTGCAATATTTATTTTTCTAAAATCCTATTGCCAGTATTACAATCATCTTGCGTTATAAATTGTTGAGGGAAGATAATTATAAATTTAATTTTCATTCATAAATCCATCTTGCATGTTATAAATTTGTGACAAAAAACAATAATATGTTGATATCACCCCAATCTAGGGTTAAGATATTTTTATATAATTAAAACCACTTTGCATGTTATGAATTTGGACAATAAATGAAAAATCATAAATATTACCACAAATTAAGGATGTATTTTTATAAAACTTTATTTCTAACAATGATCTAGCATGTCATTTTGGAAGGAATTTTATTTCTTTAGTATTTATTTTATATAAAATATTATTTCCGATATTAAAATTTGATTGGAATGTTCATGCATGTTATGGACTCCTAACAATAGACGTATTTTTTTTATAAAGCTTAATTTCTAAAATATTATAATTACTTCCATGTTATGGATTCTTGACATGGATCTACATTTCTAAAATTAAATTTCTGAATTATATTTATCTTCTGAATTTAAAAATAAAATAACTAAAGGGAAATTATACATAAATATTATTTCAATATAGATATGTATCTTTCTCGAATGTGGTTTCTAATCTTAAGTTTAGTTAGAATTGTTTTCATGTAACATTTTCATTTAGAAATCCTTAAATATGATAAAAATCGTAAGGATTATGTTGCATGTAACATTTTAAGTTGGAAAATATTAAATTTGATAATAATATTAAAAAGCTATAAAGTATTCACAAATTCTAAATGATTGAAAGGAAAATTCTTAGATTTATTCATGGATGGTGGTAATATAAACATGTATGTAACTCTTGAGTTCTATAGTATCAAGATCTTACTTGTAAACAATAGTTTCATCTTCCAAATATGATTCCACAAGATCACATCCTCATTTCTTTACCTATAATATAAGTTATAAACTTTTAGAATAATTAAATAGGTATAAAATAAGTTGAATAAAAGTTTTACTACCTTCCCTTGATTTTAACTCCTTGAGAATTTGAGATGACCTTAAATGATGAAATTGATCACTCTTGCAGTTTATTGAGATTAATGTGGTGCATGTTAGAAATGTTGTAGAATGAGAGATTTTTGTTTTGTAAGGGAGATGAATAGGGGTTTTGAGAGAAATTAGTAGTTTATGGATTATCTGGGAGACATGGATGAAGATGGGAAAGTATGAATTAAGATGCTTGGTGGTGTTTTTAGTTTTAATGGAAGATGTAGTGTGTGGATGTTCAAAATGATTATTACTTGGAAATGGAATGTGGTAGATTGAAAATGAGATGTGGGAGGTTTAGAAATGAAAATGGACTGAGGTAGATTGGAGATGGAAGTGAAACGTGGGAACTCTTGCAAAGAAGAAAATGAGATGCGGAAGAGATTGTGGTGTTTGTAATCTCAATGAGATGCTGTCTCTGTTTCATTGGATGCGACATACTTTCCTTCCATGATTGTTTTTGTGAATTTAACACACTTTTCTTTTTTGGTAAGATTCCTGTATTTTCATTCACGCATTCTACATTTTTTTTCAAATTTAATTCCATCTACTCATTTCATTCACCTAAATCCAAAGCCCATTTTTAGATCAATGTCCTACAAACAACACAAACATTCACAAACATTCACAAACATTCATTCGTACGACACAAGAAAAGCTGAAGAAAATGCAACAAAATAGGCATAGGCTTGACACACTAAGTTTAATGCAATTCAACCTTAGAACTCCTCAACCATAGGACGGACATTCAAGTAATATTTCAAACATTTAATTGTCATAACCTAAACAAACAAAAAAGAGTCATTCTTGAAGTTTCACTCAGTAACTATGATCAGAACATACCCACCCTCTCACTTTTGTTTCACATGTTACATGACATGTACTCACCCCTGCATATGCTAACGATTTGGATAACTTTGCTAGGTCTTACGTGCCTTCGGTGTAAACACTTGCATCCATCAAAATGAGCAAGTTCTTGCACAAAACCTCCATCGTAGTGTGGACATAAAAGGTCAAGATTACAGAGCCGAATTGGTTGGCAGCACTAGTGGCACCAATGTGTATTTCTACTCCGAAACATCTCTCTGCCCAATGTACAAAATCAGTTGCCATTAAAGCCAAGATATCCTATAAGTGTTCTTAAAAGCATAGAATGAACACCTAATGAATAGCATGTCATCCACCTAGAGTTCTGAAATATGAGGCAACTAAAATGGCAACCAAAATGGCAGAAGATGCATCATTCGAGTGTTGAAATACATTGTTTATAATGGTAGATTATGAAGCAGGCTAAATTTTGGGAATGGTACAATTATTAACAGCACATGCAATCGTGGACGTTGAATATAGGATAAATAAGTAGCATGGCTATTGCAATCACCCTCAGCACTGAGAAAAGCAGCTCAGCAGAAGTAAAGTACTAGTGAAACTATTTCCATAGCCTAGGAAAAAACACACACAGACTTTATACCTGAGAAGAACTACCAAATTAGGCTTGTGATAATTTTTTGAAAAATAAAGATATCATAACCAGACGTGCATTGCAGACGTTATGCAGACCTAAACAATAAGGAGGTTTAGGGCTAAAATCATCAAAGGAAATGAACCAAGCACTTTTAGCAAAGCATTCTTGGAAGATCATTAGAAAACCGGATGCATTGTTCAGCAAAGTCATGTCACAAAAATATTCTGTTAATGGACTTTGGAAAAGCAAACTCGAGGAAAATTCATCATGGGGTTGAAGATCCAGAGTATGGGCTGCTGATTTACTCAGAGACAATTTAAGATGGAAAGTAAAATCAGGTAACAAAATTCCAATATCAGATCAACGGATTCTTGATACAGTTAATCCAATTTAATCTCCAATATCTTAGGCTGCACATTCTGATATGAAAGTTTCCCAATTAATCAAACTCGATAAGGAATGGAATGAACATCTGGTATACGCTATCTTTCCACCAGACGTTGAACAAAAAATTTCAAAATGAGAATTCAGAAGTATCCAAATGCTGACAACCAGGATATCAGACTATGGAAGTTATCAGCAAATGGGGAATACACAGTTAAGCGTGGATATCAATTTGCCACGAGCTTAGACATCCAAGAAAAGGCCCAGTCATCTACTCAGGCAATCACAGATTGTCCTAAACTATGAAAGACAAAGCTGCCATCAAGGTTTAAATTCTTCATTCGTAGGATTATTACTAATTCCCTTCCTACACAAGAGGAATTAGTTAAAAGAGGCGCAACATTAATTCCAGTATGCCAGGTTTGTCAAACAAGTGTTGAATCAATACTACATCTATTCATGAAAAGTGATATTAGTTCCAGAGCCAGCCATTGTAGTAGTTTTGGATTGAATAATAATCAAATTATCTCCTTATCGGTTTGGTGGAGTGATCGGTGAAGGGTGGAGCGATTGGCAGAGGCTCGAGCCATCGGCCGAGGCGGAGTTGGAACGGCGGAGGGACGTAGGCGACGGGGGGGGGGGGGGGGGGGGAC
>JAULKM010025060.1:0-13971 GCA_032355605.1 Rubia tinctorum
TTTGTGGTTTTGATTGTAGAAGATTAAACTGTCTGGCCATTCCTTTTCTCTCACAGGGGTGGGGTTTCGGATATGGATACACGGTTTCTTCAATCTACAATCATAGATAATTTATCAGCCTTGTAATTTTGATGGTCAAAGTTATTGGCCTTTTGATGGTTTAGGGGATCCATTAAATAACCCCCCTCATATATATGAGGTTTCAAATAAAAAAAAAGGTTTTGCCTATGGAGACTTTGGGAAATAATTGACAGAGAAACGGGAAGTCGTGGAAACAACCCAAAGCCGAGTTTTTAAACACAATCTCCGACCTTCTGGTATTACTAGTGTAGGAGGAGCTTATTAAAGGAAATTATATTCGAACATTAAAGGCACTTTTAAAATGTCTTTTATAACCCCTTTGCTCACTCAGAAAAGAAGGCGGTTCCGAAAACCGTCTTTAATAATCGCCAGCGAAGGCGGTTAAAAACTGTCTTTAAATTGAAGAATGAGCTACTTTTAATTGTTTTTGAGTTTGAAAACTTAGGTCTCGTACCTTACACACCATTTCCGAGTACGGAAACATCCTCGTTTCCGAAATTGAAACTTAGCAATTACTTTGTTTCGGCTCTTTGTAAAATTCAATTTAGTTTTCGAACGCGTGTCCTATTTCCGTTCCCTTTCTGAAAAAATTTCGCTGCGTATTATAGTTTTACAAAATATTTCCGAGCTCAGATATCATGTCGGGTGTCATATTGGTAAAAAAACATGTAACTAGAAAATTTCAATTTAGGCATTATTTGTAATAATGCTTACCGTAATTAAAACTGACTTCAGAATTAAAATTAAGAAAATCACTCTCAAGGTGTAGATCATCATCATCGCTTGATTAACTTGCTCACATCTCCGTAGGTCCTCAAAATCACTCCATAACGCAATAATTTCACGTTTGTATCCGGATACACATTCATTTCCTAAGAATGCGTATGTTGAGTTCGATCATGCAGTTGTAGCCAATTATAAAGCACCCGTACGAAGTGAGGTGAGTCTCGAAGGACATGTGCTCTTGCCACTGGAGGTCTAACCTTAGTTGGTGTTGTTGGGACCTATTAGGGCGTTGGTTTAACCGGTCTTGGTGTTGTTTTCACTGGTTTAGGTGATGCAGGCTATGTTTCCTTCAAATGTCGATCCTTGATAGGATCTACGTATATAAGTCTTCGGGGCAAAATAAGGAACATTCATCGGGCAGTTCCAAGTTTCTTGTATTCTCCGTCTGAGATTGGAAATGGGGCTCCCATCACCAAAGAATTCTCCAAGTAAACCCTCGAAAGACCATCTGCAATAGGTGCAGAGTGATGATGTTTCATTAACTCATGCAAAACTCCATCGACTACCTAGAGTGATCTACCGTATATGTCTTGATCAATGTATAGTTCACACGGACATGATTTCTAAACCACAACCAAAATATATGTTATATATGAAACTTAATTCTTAGGGACATAATTACGAAAAAATACGTACCTTTTTTCAGTTGCAAGAATGGCATTGTCGAGGTTGTCAGGTTTGAACAATTACCTTCAATTCTTGGATTTTTAAGCAATTGCCTCATGATTGACCTCAACATCTTAGGGAGAATGCCGTGAACCCCTAGATGGCGGTGTCCACTCGGGCGTCAAGTCCTCTAAATTTTTGGGAAGACAAGCCCGATATGTTGGACCAACTTCCTCATTAGAATGTCTTGTTGCTCAAATCGTTTGTCTTGGAGTTACGCTTTTTGTGTGCAACCTATGGATTCTCGAGGGTTCTGCTCCATCATAGGACTGTATAATCCCGAATGCCTCCTTTTGGTTCAAGAAAACACCCACGCCCCTAGCACAGTCCGGGTGGTCGAATTTTTCCGTAACTTCACAAAGGATGTCATGCTTATCTGTTGGAATGAATTGTCCTTGCAGTTGATCATTCTTCAATTTTTCCTAAGTAGAAACATATATTGAGAAACATTTGTTAGTTTGATATACCCTAAATAGACTTCGTATTAATAAGAAATTCACTTAGACATTTACGTACCACTTTTTCAGAAATTTTATTTTCTTCATCCTTAACAAATACACAATCTTTGTTTTGTTGGCCTTTGAGAAACAGTTCGCACCTCTCTCAATGATATCTACATTGATAAGTTGCACTGAAACCCTTGCCTCATCTCCCGTCATCCAGCCCTTTACTGCAATTTACACATCTCGTTCTAGTCATTCTTTCACTAGTTCGATTGTTGCTAAGGCATAACCCCCACGGTTCAAACGGTGTGGAATTACATTATTCGCGGCAATCTAAGTTAGGATGTTCGAATTATTATCTACTCTTGGAACCTAAGTTAGGATGTTAGTTTTATGTCATCACTATAGAAATTTTAATCTAATCACACTAATAATTTGAATATTTTATTACTAACTTTATCACTATTCTCCGATACCTTTTTCTTGTGAATCTCCCAACTCTCCGGTTGAATGTGCGTAGAGTTACCCATGGGCAATCACCTTTCTTATCGCTAAATATGTAGTCTCTTAACAAAGTGTATTTACATTCATGTCAACTCCTGGACATCATGAACATATCCTTCTTTCGCAAAGCACCCATATCCAGTGTTTCAATGTCAAATGACCTCTACGGGGATTACTAACCACATGGAGTTAATGATTTGGAGTACATTAAAGATGAAATGCATTAAAAATAATTGGGAAAAATGATTCAATAAAGCTATCCTGCATTCCATCCACAATGCGTCCTTGTATTCTTTGGGGACATCATGCCAACTATCATAGCATATGTCTACCCTTGTTCTACCAACCTTCAAAACCCAATTAGACTATTTAGCACGTTGCTCCAACACACAATTGCCTAACTTGTTGAAAATCAACGATGTTAACTCTTTCCTAGTCAATCTACGTTCTGAGAGGGTATGTTGTTAGGGGGATTGCCATTTCTAGAATTTGACACATCTTCACGAGTCATTTTCCTAGTTGTCATTTTGTATGATACATTTACAAATATACCAAATAATTACTTAACCTCACATCATTAAAGATACTAATATTTAAAGAATACCGAAAATTTCATATATAAGAAGAATATGTTGTACTAAACCCTAGCCGAATCACATGAAGACTACTTAACCATTGAAATTTAAGCGAAAAAACATAGGTCAACCTAGAAATTAACCAAGATTTTACCCACACTAAAACCTATCACAATCAATAATCTAGCAATATACCATTTACTTTCAATTCCATTGCATCATTTTATTATCCACTTCCATGAAAGCACCCAAAGCCTAATATAATACACAAATGAACGTTAATAACAAACCCCACTTAAAATAGAACTCATAAGAATAAAAAAATGTAAATCCTAGAAAATATCCTTGACTTTCCACTTTTTTGTTTCAAAAATGTAAACTCTAGTTATTGATTGAAGAGAAGATTTACCTCTTTGATCAATGAAAAGGTATGAAATCCTTCTTCATATCTTCTACCTAAATATCAAACAAAAACCTTGACTTGAGAAAATAAAATAAAAAATTGATATGAGAAATCGGAGTAGATGAGATGTAGGATGGAACACATGCTTCAAATCATCAAAACATGAAATCTTAGAGTGTTGATGAAAGGGAATGGAGTGTAGGGTTTGAGAGGTTTCCGCGAGGGGGAAATGGTAAGAAAGTTGTGGTTTTTTCAAATAGGTATTAAATGCCCATTTGAAATCACCTTTTGTGTTATTTTTATTCGCGGGTACAAGGGTTTTTGAACTCAGAAACTCATATGAAAACACCTTCCGAACTCATAAACTAATATTCTCTTTCGTAAAGAAGACCAAAAGCATCTGCGAGTTGGAAACCCGTTTAATGTGTGTGTGTGTATATATATATATATATGAAAGAAAAACAGGTGAATGAGTTAAATCCCCAAATCCAACAATTGAATTCCCCTCATTCCAAACCCTACATTCCCAATTTTAAATTCTCACAAGCCACTTACCATTTCAAAATGAGTCGTGAGAGAAAAGGTGCTAGGTCAAAGGTAAGCGATCAGAGTAATCGTCCATTCACGGTGATTGCCCCATTCTCAAAATTCTTCAATAAATTTTCCGAGCAAAGGTATGTCATTTTTTCAAAGAGGAAAGTTTTCAATTTAAAGGCTATATTAGCGTCGGACATTGGAGGATTAGGACTATTCTATTTCCTAGCACTTTCAAAACACAACATTTAGAGAAACTACTTTGTACGGATGAGCCCGTTTATGTCGATGAAGTGATACAATTCTATGCAAATTTGGATCAAATTTAGAACAATCATGATGTCACTATGTTCAATGGGAAAACTGTAGTTGTGACTAAGTATGTTATCAGCTCCGCCCTAGATTTCCCCTACACCACCCCTGAGAAACAAATCCCTGATGACTCCAATGCCCCCTAGAAATTAATCACACACAGTGTTGGTTGGGCGTGAGTGACACAATCCCACTTTGTCCTGCTCCTATGGGTAGGAAATATTTTAAAAGGGTAGAGGGTACTGTGGCGCAAGCAGAACGTTATGATATCGGTGTGTTGACCATAAAACAACGTCTCGTGTATGAGTGGAGATATCACGGGTTGTCACACTTGCGAGCCAACTATTGCTAACCTCCTAATGTTTTACTACGCACTGGAGAGGGTGGAGATAAACCCCGACTTCACCATCTTCTTATTCATATTAAAGGCCACGAACACAAAGAAGAAAGATCTTGCTTACGGTGGTTTGATAATCGTTATGCTGAAAAATACGAGTGTAATTCCTCGGGATAAGGCTCTTCACTAGGAATACTATGACAAAAGTTGGTTCCAACACAAACAACCCCGTCTCGGCTTTAACAACAAGTGGGAGTCCCGGACAATGCCCGGTCAAAAAGATAAGATTGATAAGGGGTTTGCAAAGCAGCTGAAGATAGAGACGAGGCATCGAGCTCCCATATGTGATAAACATTATAATTTATTGACGTCAATTACGTGTAATTTAATATAAAATGTTTAGATCCATTTTTCAATATTGATTTACATGTACATGCAGCAGTTGGACGGCTACGTTGAGCAAGTACTTTGACTATATGCGGGTGGACATTACCGAGACGCACGAGATGACCCATGCTCATTCCAGGATGTCGCATTCATGAAATCCCAAGGACTCCATTTGGAACTGAGCGAAGATGACGAGCCACCTAATTTTGAGCCGGTCTTCTCGGAGAGCGATGATGAAGGTGATCATAGTGGGGATGACGGGTTGTCGGTCAAGGCGGTGATGAAAACCTTGTGGGCCAAGATGGGGGGACTCTAGCATTAATAGAATGCTTGAATAGGATGAGATAGATTATATTTGATTATTTTGTGGTAATTGCAATTTTTAAACTTAGTGATTGGAAGGATATTTTGTCGAAGTAGCAAATATTGTTTTCTTAAAATTGATGGATTCCTTTTGTTGGATTATTGGACCTAATTGAGTAAATGTTTGATTTGTGGATTTGTTTATGTTATTGCATTACTTTAATTTATTTATTTTTTGGCATTTGGTTAAATGTTGAAAACATTTAAGTTGTGCTCCAAGGGGTTAGAATCTAAGTCGGAATGGTGTTTTTTCCCCTCAATTTAACCTAAAGTTCGGACGCATTTCCAAACCTGTAAACACGTCTTGCATATGCATTTATAGGACGAAAAGTTTTACGTACTCGGAAATGCATCCCGTGTTTCATGCCTATAGCTATGACTAGATTTCCAAGTTCAGAAATCCAGTTTCCGAGCTCGTACCCCATTTTCGTTCTCTCTCGGGTTGAAACAAAGCGAGCATTTTTTTTCCAAATTAATTACTTCCGAGTTATGAAGCTGTTTGTCTTCTTCATAGGAAGAGACAAATTTCTATTTACTGGCTCAGAAATAGTTTTGCATATAAAAAAATAGGCCAACGATTCATTTTCATCAATGACCCCAAATTACTAAACCATGGCTGCCTTAAGAACTCACAAATGAGCACCTCAAATCCCCAAAACCTACTAAACCTACAAACTTGTTAACATGGCTAGAGGAGGGTCAAGCCGCGGAATCCCTAGATTTCGTTCAACCGGTTACAATCCAGGCTTTGATGATACATGGTTTATTTCTCTATTTGCACAAAATCGATATGATACACCACTCGAGAAGGGGAAGCTATTAGATTGTAATATTGTTGACTTTAGTGAGTACTTAGCTATAGGATTGGCCGATCCACTAAACTACTTTCATGGCCAACATGTTGAGAGTTTAATTTTGTGTAACGAAAGCACCTATTTTGATTGGACTTGTCAATTTTATGCTAATTTTCATGAGATTGAGAATGGGGATTACGAGACTAGAGTTGGGGGAATTAACATCCCGATTAGCCAATGGACTATTAATAAGCTATTACACTGCCCATACCAATACCCAGAATGTGTTTTTTCAGAGGACTTAGATGGTTTGTTGAATGATGAGTACCATAGGGAGAAGTGGCCGCTAGAAGTTGATAACCCGTACATTGACCCTGTGGATTATTTTAAGAGGTAATTCCAACACAATAGATTGGATTTAGGAAAGTCAGAGTCCTTTGATCCAATCCTTTTAACTATAGCCAAACGTATTACGTAAGAGATCATTTCTAGGAGTTTGGTCCCCTTGGGAAGACATATTGCCGAGCCTAATTACGCAACCCTTATGCCATATTGTTTAATAATTAAGGGTAGGAAAATAATTCCTGAGGTGGCTATTTTTAGATATATGTTGCACATTACGACTTCGAAGAAGGTGTTGAAGAGCCTACCATATGGGAATTTAATCACCCTCATTTTGAAGAGTGTTGAGGGTTTGACTTTAGAAGGGGAAGAAAAAGGACCGAAGTGTTTCGACAAGACGTTCTTCAAGAAGATGAATTGGGCATTGCATAATCATAAGTGGTTTTATAAGACCACGGAAGCCCCCTAGGCCGAGGCGAGAAAGAGGCCACACATTAAGGAAGGTTAGAGACAAATGAGTTTTCATCAATGTTGTTTAGATATTGTCGGTCTTATTCATTTTTCCTATATTGTTTAAATAATTCATAGCTTGTTTGCTATATTTTGTAGGTATTAAAAAAGCTTACTTAAAATGTTTCAAGGATTGCTACAAATGGATACGCAAGGAATTTCGCTTCATGAAGTTGAAGATCCGATTTATGGAAAATCTCATCGAACTTATGAGTGCCACCTTGCATCAAGCTCTCGACCTCGACTCGACCGATCGACTGACAACATTGAAGATGTAGAGGAATGAAATTTATGAATGATTGATTTATAGTACTAGACTTTATTGTGTTATTCATAATTGAGATCGATGTTGAATATAGATGCTTTCAAATACTATTTCTATATTTCTTTTCTATCTTTTTTCTAATCCTATTTTAGTTAAATCTTATAAGGATTTGTTTCAAATAATGTAAATTCTAGAAGCATGTGAATACTCCAAGGTACATGACATTAACTAAACTTGAAATGGAATCACTTACTACTTATGCTTTCTCACTTGAGACTCCAATATGAAAGGATCGTCCTTCCAGCCAACCTGACTTCTATCAACAAGGGTGAAGCCCAAATCCTCGATGCATTGTCTGTTGTTAATATCCACCCACTGAAATTTAAACACAGAGATATGCATACTAACATAGTCTAGCTCCCAAATTTCTGAAATCATACCAGAGTAACACTTTAGGACGTAGATAGGATTGTTGTCACCTACACTTCCAACATGCAATGCTTCATAAATAAGAGACACTCCACTATTTTAAGTTACACTCTCACCATCCATTTATTTTGTGGAAAACGTAAAACAATTGATATCATAGCCGCCATAGGAAACAACAGTCCCTAATGGTCTAAGAGCCAACCATTTAACTTTTGTTGGATGTTCGCCGACATCTACGTGATCCCACAACCATGATGCAAATATCCTAGTGTGCAATTGGAGGAACTTAACCTCATTGAAATTAGGGTGGCCCACTCGTATAACATCCATATGAATCTCGATGTATGGAACTACATCCTCGTGGTTGTGCAGAACATAAAGATGGGTAGCACATAAATCTTCCGCACCCGGCCTAAGTATTTTCCCTTGTATAACCCCTACAACTTATAACCTCTCCTTATGTCTACCGATTGAAATACTAACAAATTCAACTTCCTTCCAATGATCAGTGTGAAACTCAATGGCCTATTCTGTCACGCATCTGGCTTGTACCGATTTTTCACAAAGTGCTTAAATATTTTCATGTACCTCTCAAAAAAATACATCCATCATAGAAAAATAGGACATCATAGATTTATCTCCCGCACCATATGGATGATCAATTGGACCATAATGTCAAAAAATGAGGGCATGAATTACTTTTTCATCCGGCACAAAACGTCAACATTCATTACTTGCAATCTATCCAACTTTGAAACACTAATACTTTTGTGAAAAATGGAATTGAAAAACAAACAAAGCTTTGTAATACACAATCTTACATGGGAAAGCAATGTAGATCGAATGGCAATGAAATTCAATTCGTGCATCAAGTTGTGACAATCGTGTGACTTCAACCCACCCAAGCTCAACTCCTCGACTGACACACAAGTGCTGATGTTGGACGAGTACGCACCGGGAACTTTCACACTACCAAAAGTTTTCATCTCCGACTGCGACATTGAATAACAAGCAGGGGAAATAGCAATCATCACTGGTACTTACTAGCCATATATTCATCTGAATACCCAACTTAACCAAATATATCCTAGCCCTAGCCTTCAATCCATCCTTTGTCTTACTAGGGGTATTTAACAACGTCCCAACCAAAGAATCACAAACATTCCTCTCAATGTGCATAACGTCCAAAAATGTCTAACATCCAAACGCTCCCAATACAGAGGTTAAAAAATTAAGCATTTCTTCCAACTTCCATCAACTACAACTTTTCTTTTCTTCTTCCCGGGGACTGGCTAGACAGTAAATGCACGACTACAAAAGTGTTAAAACCTGACTCTGTCTTTGATCTAAATTTTGATTACATATTAGACCATTTCCGTCCTTCGTATTTACACAACCTGATAACAATGGATTATCTAACTCACTAGGATGAAGTTGTTCAATTCTATGCTAATTCGGGGAAGCATGACGACAACTCCAACTTAACCATGGTTAATGGAATAATTGTCCATGTTATTGAATTCACAATAAATGTTGTGTTAGTGTGCCCCTAGACTGGGCCTAGTTTTTTGGGTCCCAACAACCCTGATGGCCCTTATGAGGTATATCACCAACAATCGTGGCCTAGTAAAACTGAATCTCAACCCCTTTATCCGATAGATATGAGGCGTAAGTATTTTTTTATTCCTATGAGATAGGCCCGGCTAAGCCACAAATTTGACTTTTTGGCATTGAGCGTGGAGCAAAGGTTGGTTTTTGAGTGGGTGTGTATAAATGTGCTTCCTATAGGAGGCAATGCTTGTGAACCTATAGATGGAAGCCCCCGTGACTTTCTATTACATAATAGAAAGCTTTCAATATGAAATTGACCATATTCTGCTACATGATCAAAGTTGTCGGGACAATGAAAAAAGAAATCTCATATGGTTGTTTGACGACTAAGATGATCCGAGAGAACAAAATACTACACGTTGACCATTCACTGCCTTGCAAATTTTATGACAAGCAGTGGCTAGACCTCAAGCAATTGGAAGTGGATTTAAAAATCAAGAAGTTGAGGTTGAAGGTCATGCCGAAGGAACTTCTAAAAGTGTGAAGAGGGACAGTGATGCTGAGTATGATGCTTCTTCATCAATGGGAACCGGTAAGTTATAATGAAATAATGTAAATTTGGTTTGTTGTGTGAATGAACTTTGTTGAATTTTATTTTATGTCACAAATGCCCAAGGGGCGACAAAGTGTTCATGCAAAAGGTTAAGAAAGTTTTTTTCATGCTTCGTTAACCAAATGAAATCCCTTGAGATGGTGGTTGAGAATCTTAAGGCCGAACAAGATGCATACCATATCAGGAAAGAGATCAAGATAGAGATAAATACAGATAAAGAGGAGATTGCATTTGGACATGTTACATCATCCAACAATGATGAAGAGGCTGAGGAATCATCTAAGGATGATTCCTAACATTGTACCTCACATCGCCTTAAAACTGTGCACCAAAATTACATTGTCGCTATGACCATTTCAAGTTTTTATGAAATACACTTTGACTTTGATTTTGTGGGGTTGATATAATATATTTTTGTTGTTATTTAAGAGTTTGTCTAGTGTTCTCGAACATGGAGTTACTTTTCTCCCTTTAGAGTTTCATAGTTTGACTAAATTTGAAACCGATCTGGACTTACACAATTATTCAAAGAAGATTCAGATCGCAAGATGTGTTAACATGTTCCATATGGAACAAAACGTGAACAGTTCCAAATTTGGAACAAAGGAGTACAGAAACATGCCTATTCGGGATAGGTGTTGTGTTAATAATTCTTTTTAATTACTGAACAAAATGAACCTTTAGTAGATTCTGATTTCGTGTCTTATAAAGTTGCAATGATTTGTTGGGCCATTTTTGAAATCGAGTTGTAATATTGTCAGCCATTTATCCAATAAATGTTGCTTCTGAAAGTTGAAATCATATCGACTACGATCTGACATAAAGTCTCGTCAAGTTTCGAGTCTGGCGCATGTGTTCAGGACATGGGACAGAAACATTGTTAAATTAATTTTTATTTGAAAATATAACATGCGATCAATGTTCCAAAATCAAAAATATTTTTCAATCCCCTAAAAACAGTGTTTCAAAAAACCTAACAAAATTGGAATTGAGTCTCTTTAAATAACCAAACGATACACGCATACATGTTCAAATCTCGTGCAAATTACCCGTGCATACCACATAATTCACTATGCAATATCGTTCCTATTGAATATTACAATGGTAAAAACCCCGGTTGTTCAAAGTGAAAGACGGAGGAGAAGAAGCAATCGGTCAACCAAAGAAGGGCTTCGGCGTTCGACGCTTCAAGATTTGTGTCACTCGGTTCCTGTGAGAGATATTAGTCTTTATTACAAAATGCATGTCTGTTAGATTCATATGCATTAGTATTGGAAAATAACACAAGGCTAGGGTTGAATAGTGTGGGTTTATTGTTTGAATTGCAAAGTTGTGCCGAGCTCGTAGCCATGCCGATGCGGTGCACTTCGACGAAGTATTTCCATCTTTTGTCGATGTCGTGGAGATTAATGAAGGATCTTTCTCTACTAAAGTCAACGGTGGACGCTTTGAACTTGATCCATAGAAAATCAATGACATATTGGATTGTCAGTATTGAGGTCACGGGTATTGTTATCTGGTGGTTGAAGATGGCCTCGTGAATATTTATCATCGTCCAAACTGGCCAGTACATGTTGAGCTTCTGATGTTGAAATCTTACTCAGCTTGGACGATGGTACTTGAAAAGGTCCCAATACAAGCCCGACACACCCGAGAGTTGTAAGTTGAAAAGTTTGACAATAGAAAATCGTATTTTTGATGTGTACTTTTAGTGTTTTGATTTAATATTTTAATTTGATGTGTTTTTAGTATTTCTATATGATGTTGTACTATTCAATTTTATATTTTCTAATTTGATGTGTACTTTTAGTGTTTTAATTCGATGCTTTACTAAGTTAATTTGATGTGTTTCTTCGGTGTTTTTATCCAATTGTTAATTATTTTAATTTTATGTTTAACTATTCTTACTATTATTTTTTATATATAATTTTTTAAAATTTATTTTAATTTGATTTTTTATTCGATGTTAAGCTATTTTATAATTTGATGTGTATCTCTAGTGTTTTATATGATGTTTAACTAGTTGAATTTAATTTTTTTAATGTTTTTACTTGATTTTAAAAATATTTTTACCTAACTGTTATGATTAAATAATATTTGTAGTGTATTTACTGAACAAGTTGAACTCGGCCCAATCTTCACCTGCCCACCCGGGTCATTGCAAAATCATGTCCATTAACCGGTTGAGTTGACCGGGTGTCGAAGCTTCTTTCGCCTAAAACTTACCTTCGTTCGACGCCCTTACCACCTCCGTCTCCATTCCATTCTCTATCGCCCTCGTTTTCATCTTCCGTCCATCTCATCGCCTCGCCCAGGAAACCCGACGGCATCTTCTATCACTTAACTTCCATCCCGTCCTCTTCCATCACAAATTAGAGAAAAACGACGACGCTGAAACTTGATGGAGAGGCTGAACCATTGATGAAACCGGTGGTGAATTCTGATGGAAACTCCGGTGAGAGGCGAGGAGACAAGGCTTTCTATTACTTTTTCCATATTTTGCAATCTAACCCCTGAATTTCGTAGTATTTTCTAAAATATTCCCCCAAGAAAGTAATAATTATAATTTGGCCCCCAACTTTGGCCAGCTCCTATTCTATAATTACACTATCTAATTAATAGCTGGCCTCACCATGAAATGGTCTCGTAGGAGACATTTTTTTTAAAATTCCGCCTGTTATGGTGGGGGGTTTGGCAAACCCCTACCTGTTTATTAAATTCAAAAAATGTACAAATAAACATGGAGACTCAAAATAGGAATGATCATTGACTCTGTACTTGTACAAAATCCTATGAATTCTATCGAGCGGGTGATATGTGGAAAACTACTAATCTAGAAATACAGTTTATATACATCAGATTAGGGTATCCTAAAATATGGAAAGGAACATTCATCCATCTGAATCTGGGCTTGATTTAGTGGAAAACTACTATTTCCAGCTCAGTGTACCCTTGCTGCTCAGCTATCTCCAATCCATATAGTAGCGCCTTTTCTTCAAGTTGGAGGCTGTCACAGTTGCTTAAATGTTTAGCAGCTGAGAGGAGGTGATATCCTTGTTCATCTTTGAAGATTAGACCTATACCTGTATTACCATCATGATCCATATCTATGTTTTACTATTTGGATGTTTCCAGATCACAGAAGTTATGAGCTTGGTTTGTGAAACATGTGTATCAGCAGCTTATGAATGCCATCAATCAAGTTCCAAAAAATGTTTAGCATCTTTTCCAAAAAGATATCACTGTACAAGATAAGAATTTGCTCTTGAATCATTTGAATGCCAGGTTTAGTGCCATCAAAGAAGAATCTATTTCTAGAACACCAAATATGCCATTTTAAATGCACAGAATGATCCTTATTAAACCAGCAAGTTGACTATTTTGAACCTGTCATTACAGTAAAAATAATATCTATCCCAACAAAAATCAACAATCAAGAGAAGTTATTTGAAAGACTGTATCAATTGATGTCCATATTTCTCTTATCACTATGCAATTGTTAAAACTGTAGTAACTTCTGAATTGGACTTACAGAAGCAACAAATAGAAGGAAGATTAAATAAAATATCCTCAATTTGACCGAACTAGAGTTGAGATAGAATAGTATTCGAAACTGAACTCAACTAATACTCTTCGTTAATTTTGTCGAGATTATCGAGCCAACATAATTATATATATGACATATTTTCATTAAATTTAATATATTATTATGTATGTAAAAAATATATAAAATATAATCATAGAACGAGTTCGAATCAAGATTTTACAAACTCGATCGAACTCGAACACAACCTCGAGTCAAATTAGTTTCGCTCGAACTAAGATTTAAGAGGTTCGGTCGAACTTGAGCTCGAGATATTTTAAATGAGCCGAGCTGAAACTAAGGGTTTTTCGATTTCGGCCCGACTCGACAATCAGATAAGAGGAGCAGCCTGGCCTGGTTCTTCTTTCTTTTCCTGAGCGGTATAGTACGGCACATGGGAAATAACAATCAGAGAGAAGTAAAGATACGATCGATCCGCATAGTGAATGAATTCTCTATCTCTTTCTTTAGCTGAGAGAGAGGGAGCGAACTC
>JAULKM010025071.1:0-13971 GCA_032355605.1 Rubia tinctorum
GTGTGGTCAACCCAAGGCCCACATTGGAAGTTGAGAGGGTGATAGGTCCCTATATAAGTTAGAGTCCCACCACATTAGTATGAGGCTTTTTGGGGTTTGGCCCAATAAAACCGTGGGGGCTTGGCCCAAGGCAGACAATATCATACTAATGTTGGGTGTGTGGGCTTGGCAGTTCCAACAGGAATGGCAGACCAACTTGCAACCATTGGACTGTTGCAACTAGACGATGAAGGCCGCTTCGAGCGCGCAATGGCATCCAAATCCACGAAAGCTAGAGATCCGACTAAGGCGGAGACTTTAGCACTGTTGGAAGCGATAAAATGGGCAGTTGAGGCCAATACCAACGAAATATGGATTATCGGTGATGCACTTGCAGTAATTCATATGGTACGTGGTGAAGTTGAAATGTACAATATCATTATGTCGGTTTGCGTTGATTAGAGACGAAAAAAGGAAAAAGTAACATTTTACAAAATAGAAATATCTAAATTTCTTGAAATTGTAACTAACCGTCTGATCAAATAAAAATCCAACACTATAAATATTAACACAAAAATCTACCAGACACTTACGCTGAAACGCACGCTGAAACATACAATATTATTACTCCCTCTGTCCTAACTCAAATTGCAAAAAATCAGTTTCACGATTATCAAGAAACATGTTTGACTATTAATATGTTTAATTAAATATAATAACGGTAAATAAAAAATTGATATTTACAAACTACTTGTTACGACGAATCCAACCATATAACATATGATAATATTTTAATTTATATATCTATTTGTGATTAGGGTTTTGGCTGAAATCAAACCCTATAAATAGAGGGGTTGGCCGAGATTTTTAATACATGTTTATCAATCATATATTCAATTTTTTAGTTATACTCATTGCTTGCGAGCTTTCTTCATTGTTACTTAATTCTGAGGGTTAATTAAGTATCAATACCATCGATTTGTGAACTAATCCTCTGGGCTAGTTGGGGTCATAAATCTCGAGTTGTTCAAGATCCTGAGGAGTAATTTTGATCAATTTTTTAGGCTATACTAGGGTTTACAAAATCCCTTGTTTAGTTAAAGATCTAAAATTCTGCAATCCAGAGTCTTAGCAAGGAGAATCATATCAGCAATAATATGAAAATTCGTGTAACTTGGAGCAATGGAAAATGTTTTAACCCAATCGCACGTAAAAATGGCCTAATTGCAATAAAATATATAGATGGCCTACAAAATGTAATTAACATTCACGTGTTGACCGTACACAACATGAAGCACGATGTCAACTAAGATCCCAACTGGATGCTGGAAAAAAAGGTTGTAGGGTGTGTTTGTAAAAGTTGGGGCCACAGTGTATTTTACAGAAAAAATGTGTACAAGTAACTATTGTTTTGATTCGAGGCCCCTTTCTTTACCCGTTCAAGCTCAATTCACCAAGGTGAGATCGTATCTTGGTGAATTACATTTTTGTGTCGCCAATTTTATGATTCGACGCCTCCAACTTTCTTGGAAGGACCTTAGCTCTAAAGGTAAAAAGTTTTACCAAACCAAATGCGAAAAAACTTTCCATATATACCTTAATTGTCTTACCTTAATCTTCTTGTTAGAGTTTCTCAGATTTCTCTTAGCTCTATAATCTTTGAATCCTTATTTTCCTCTCCTCAACTCTTTACTTTCCTACCCGGAAGTTTGCCTCCAACTCTTCTATAGATAGAGGGCTCGGGTGAAAAATTGTCCTGTTTTGCGTTGTTATCACCTGTGTATCAATAAACAGAGTATTAATAACGTTAGTTTACATAAGCGAAACCAAAAATAGAGCAACAACTCTGTTCTGCATGCATAAATTACTACATTCCGAGCGGATCTAGAAATTACTCAATTTATAGAAAAAAAGGTAATATTAAAAACTAGCAGACTAAATTGGCATTCATTAGTTAACGAAATTATTACTTATATACTTACATTTCAAATTAATTTTTTCTATAAAAAGAATTCGTATAATTCAGTTATTTAATGCAAAATAGCCATAAAGACAGTATCTTTTCTACAACGAACGGAAGAACTTTTACAGAAAATTTTGGCAAGAAAATAGTTGTGACAAACTAGTAATAAAATAAAACCATACAAATCAATTTCACAAACAAATAATCACTCAAGAAATTAAGTTTATAACACTAAAATTTGTTAGTAATTTCATTATCTAAACCTTTCTTAACATTTGACAGATATTAATAAAGAGGAAAATGTGTCTTTTTATAATGGTGGAAACAATATGCTCAACCCATAAGACACAGGAGGGTTAAAGTTATTTAGAATAAATAATCAAAAACAAAAAATCACTTAAATATTTTAAAATTTATTTGAAATCTATTTGCATTGGGCGGGCGGTAAATGGGCATATGGGCTGAATACAAGGTTGGGTAAATGGGCATATGGGTTTAATACAAGGTTGGTAATACAAGTAACAAAAAAATTAAAATTGTGACTTATTAAAACCCATTTTATATCGGGTCATAAATGAATTGAATCAAAACTCGCTTAATTCAAGGATTAAAAATAACTCAAATTGCGGATTTCAATCCATTAAAATCTAAATAGAATCACCTATTTATTTTTTAGGGAAAAAAAGTTATTTGAAAACAAATCGTATGGAGCGGTAAATGGGTATACGGGCTGAGTAATGATTGGATTATAGTACTAATTATTAAAGGTATGGGTATGACTCATTTCAATTTATTTTTTACCGAATCATAAACGAGTCAGGTTGAAATTAGTTTAATACACATATAAAATAAATTCATTTTTAATGCAAAATGAGCATAGGGACATAATATTTATTAATGAACGAAAGAATAATTTTCATAGAAAATTTGACAAGAAAATAAATAGTTGTGGCAAATAGATAATGAATTTAAACCCCATAAATCAATTTTACTAATATAGAATCACAAAAGAAATTAAGTTTATAACACTAAAAATTTGTTAGTAATTTTATCATCCAAACCTTTATTTACATTTGACCAATATTGATGGAGGCAGAAGGTGTATTAGAGTAGAGGGAAAACATGTTGAGCCCATAAAATACACGAGGCTAATATTTATTTATATTGAATAATTTAAAAAAAAATCAACCTAAATCTGAAATTCAATGTGCATAGGATTGGCGATAAACTGGCAGATAAGCTGAATAAAACTTTGATGTTAGTAGTAATTACCTCATTTCAATTAATTTTATTTATGGTCATAGAGGAGTCAGATCCTCTATTCATAAATAAAAATCACTGAGCTTGCACATTTAAACTCATCATCGCCATATCATTACACGTAGAAAACAAATCAGAAAATAAGGAAAAAACATTATGGTATGGCGCTTAATTGTAAATCTGTAATGTTTCAAGCCATTCTGATTTAAGTGGCTGAAGAAAACTTGGTTTGAACGGAACCAGAGCTTGAGACGGAAGATTCAGAGAATCCAAAAGCACATTAAAATTCGGGCGGTAAAAAAACCTAGCAACACTACATTATCCTTACTACATTCTCACACTGTGCCACCGCGAACGAACCTCCAGTAACACCGCCTCCGCGCCGTCATTCAAGCGTTAAAGGGGACATTAAACTCCGTGCTATTTAGCGGATCACTTGTCGTATATGTTGAGATATTCTCGAGGCCTTCACATGGCGCCGGGTACGCGAGGAGAACTGATATGAATCTCCTTGTGAATACTCAAGATTACAGAATTAAGATCTTTGGCCGAATGAACGGATCTGCAAACCCTCACTAAATCGCACGAATTGATCACCAACTAACCCTCGGGATCGATGCTCAACTCAAAATTTTGCTCGTTAACTAGCCTGCAGGATTAACTCACAAATAAAGAGTTATTTGATCATTAACTAGCCCGCATGATTAGTTCACAAAGGGTATGATACATAATTAACCCGCGGGATTAAACAACAATGAAAATAGCTCGAAAGCACAGAGAATCATATCAAAATTCTGAATGTATGATTGATAAAAAGGTGTGAAATATCTTGACCAAACCCCTTTATTTATAGGGTAAAATTTGGCCAGAAACCCTAATTACAAATGGAAACTGAATTGACTTATGGCAGTTTTAACAAACTAAAACCATATCTAATTAGAACTTCTAAAAATAAATATAGATTTAGTCGAATTCTTCTCCAAGCAGCCTTGAAGAATATTACCTTATCTAATCTTACCAAATTTAATTCTAATCAAAATAAAACTCCTAATTTACAATATTTCAAAATTAATTCTAAATATGAGCACACTACCTCATTAAAATAACCCAATAGGAAAAAGAGTATAGTTTTATGCTCCTAAAAATACTAAACTAAGAAAAATATAAATAGTATCATTCCTTCCGTGGTCAAAATGTTTCGTCCTCAAAATGAGAATAATCTTCAAAAACAAATGTAGATCTATGTCTCACGCCATCTCCACAAAATTTTGCTAATAAAATGTGATTGGACACTGATTAGGTAGTGATTGGATGCTGAAACTCCTTGAACTTGCGAGACAAAGGACAGCTGACGAGAAAATTGAACGACCCACGAGAAATTGACCAACTAGCTATATATTGAATGACTTATGAGATGCAAAACTGAACCTAGTCTTGTACGTGTATCAGACGCGCATTCAGAGTGATTTGTGCGTGATATTAACGCGCCTGACATGTGAGTCAAGTGTGATATCACGAGCGCATGAGGGACACACAGCGGCCTTCTTCTTCCTTGGACCTGTCTTCTGCGATGTGCTTCTCTTCGTCGGAATTGAGCTGAATTGGAGATCTGCAGGCATTACTGGAGGACGATGCGGCAAACACAAAAGACGAACTCTATGAATCGCTGTGGCTGAACGGCAACTCGTAACGGAGACAAAAATTTGGAACTCGGGTGGTCGTCAACTTCATCGGAGGTGGATTTCAGCCGGAAAAGAACTAGTGTCAAGCTAATTGGTGGAGATGCTAATCAGAGATGATCGAATCAATGGTAGACAGTGGTCTCTAAACGTTGGAGATGGAGCGGAACGGTGGCGGCGGCGATATGTCCGACAGAAATCTGATTGCTTTTTTTAAAAAAAATTCAAAAATAAAAATATAGATATGATGGTCGTGGAAACTTTTTCTTTGCTATGATACCCAATGATATGAATCTCCTTGCGAAGACTCTGGATTACGAAATTAAAATCTTTGACCAAATGACGAGATCTGCAAACCCTCACTAGATCGCACGAATTGATCACCAACTAGCCCTCGGGATGGATGCTAAACTCGAAAATTTTCTCGTTAACTAGCCCACAGGAATAACCCACAAATAAAGACTTATTTGTTCATTAACTAGCCCGCATGATTAGTTCACAAAGGGTATTGATACTTAATTAACCCACAGGATTAAGCAACAACGAAAATAGCTCGCAAACACAGAGAATGATCTCAAAATTCTGAATATACGATTAATAAAAGGTGTGGAATATCTTGGAAAACCCCCTTTATTTATAGGGTAAAATTAGGCCATAAACCCTAATTACAAATGGAAACTAAATCGACTTATGGTAGATTTAAGAAATTAAAACCATATCTAACTATAACTTCTAAAAATAAATGTAGATATGGTCGAATTCTTCTCCAGGAAACCTTGAAAATATTACCTTATCTAATGTTACCAAGTTTAATTCTAATAACAATAAAAATCTTAAATTACAATATTTCAAAATTAATTCTAAATATGAGCACACTACTTCATTAAAAATTCCAATAAGAAAAAGAGTATAGTGTTAAACTTCTAAAAATACTAAACTAAGAAAAATATAATAAATGATATTTTTTATTACGTATAACCTCGTTAATGGTTGTGATGCTGTCGTCGAAGCTAGGGAATGTATCATAGTGGTCGGAGAAAGGGGAGAACGGTTCTAGATTAGAAACTGTGACCCATGGTATACAGGTCAAAAGCCATTGATTAATTTCTTGGAAGAAGAAAACCAAGAAATGGATTGGTGGTCGGAGAGAGAAAGGGTCAGAGAAGAAGTTTAGATCTATAGTATAGAGCTAAGAAGCCATTGATTTTATGGGAGTTCGTCGTCGTTCCTCAAAATGATAAATATTTAAACACCCAAATATTCCAAATAGAATAATCAAACATATAGGAGAAAAATATGATTGTTCTGCAAAAGAATCGTGAGCAGACTATGTCGAGCACAAACTGTACCATGATCCAGAGGCAAAGGTGTGTTTTCATAATAGTGAGAACAATATGCTCAAACCATAAAATACAAGAGGCTTAAAGTTATTTAGAATAAATAATTAAAAACAAAAAAATCACCTAATTTTTTAAATTTATTTGAAATCTATGTGCATAGGGCGGGCGGTAAACGGACAGCTGGGCTGAATACAAGTTCGGTAATAATAAAAGTTAAAAAGTACAAATGTGACCCATTAAAGTCCATTTTATATCGGGTGATCACGAATTAAGTCAAAACTCGCACAATTCACGGATAAAAATCACTCAAATTGCATATTTAAATCCATTAAAAACAAAAACAAATCAACAGTTTCGTTTTTAGAAAAAAAAAATATCAATGTGTACTGAGCGATAAATGGGTATCCAGGCTTAATACAAATTGGATTATAATACTAATTATATAAGGTATGGATATGAATCATTTCAGTTTATTTTATACCAGATAATAAATGAGTCGGGTTGAAACTCATTTAATTCAAGCACATATAAGAAATTTATTTTTTAATACAAAATAAGCATAAAGACAATCTTTTATAGCGAACGGAAGAAGAATTTTCAAAGCAAATTTGACTAGAAAATTTTAATTTATCACTAACTATCCGATTAAATGAAATCATATATCTATCTAAACCGTATAATTATTAGCATCAATATCTACCAGACACTTACGCTAAAACGTATATTAAGGGATTGTCTGCTTGCGTTGAATTAATGATGGAAAAAGGAAAAAACATTCTACAAAATTGAAAGATCTAAATTTTTTAAATTTGTCTCTTACCGTACGATCAAATGAAAATCATACCTCTGTCTAATAAATTGGACCAACTTTTTTTTTCATTTCCCCATACATTTCATAATGAAACTATTATAAATTCGATTTTTATGAATTATAATATATAGAAATACTATTATAATATTTAAAAGGGAGAAAGGGCCAGAGAGGAAGTTTAGATCTAACGTATAGGGTACATAAGCCATTGATTTTTTGAGAGTTCATTGTCGTTCCTCAAAAAATAAAATTTTAAACACCTAAATATTCCAAATAGAATAATCAAACGTATAAGAGAAAAGTGTGATTGTTCCGTAGAAGAGTCATGAGCAAACTATGTCGTGCGTGGACTGTATCGTGCACGGACAACGTGGGGCAAAGAGTGTGTCATGCACCATGATCCAGAGGCAAAGGTGTGTTTTTATAATAGTGAGAACAATATGCTCAACCCATATAATGTCGTATTCCCGGTCAAGCGAGATGGTTTATATTCACCGTGTAGTCAGCGTTCACTTGCAAGAAAAGTCCCGGAAGTGATTCCGGAGAAAGAGCTCTAACGATCAATTCAGTTACTCCCTTAAGAGAATTGGTATATCTCAGTTCAGTATCACTTACCTGAGCTAGGGTTTCTCTCCTTGTATTTATAGTAGACTGCATACATGGCTCCGTATTTCTAGGGTTTCAAGTCGTAGGTTTCATCGTAATTGCTAAAATCTTGGTTCGTGGCTGAGTTTAAGACGTGAGTCAGCCTTTCTCAGTTCATGGCTAAGTCCTCTTGGACATGGCTCCGTGATATGAATCTCCTTGCGAATACTATGCTTTGCGGAATATCGGATCTTTGTCTGAACTAGGGATCTCGCCCAACCTAGCTCACAGACACAAAATTGCAGCGTCTAGCCCGCAGGGTACACTCAACTCCGACTTTTTGTCTAAATAGCCCGCGGGTTTAGATCACAAGGGTTCTTTGCTTACTAACTAACCCTCAGGATTAGCTTACAAAGGAGATTGAAACTTAATTAACCCGCGGGATTAAGCAAAAATGAAGATAACGAGAATAATTCAAAATTTTGAATATTTGATTGATAAAAGTTGTATAAAAATCTCGGCCAACCCTCTATTTATAAGGTAAAATTCGGCCATCTCAAAACCCTAATCACAAATGGAATCTGAATCAACTTATGGCAGCTTGAAGAAGATAAAATCATATTTAACTGGACTTCTATTCTAACCCTAATCTCGGCCCCATCATGTCTTAGAATTAGAATAGAAAAATATTACTTTATCTAATCTTACCAAATCTATTTCTAATCAGAATAAATGACAATATTTTCGAAAATCCCTATTGGACTGGGTCCGAAAATATTAACTCTCTAAAAGTCCACGTGGCCGAGTTATTGGACTGAAATAAAATAATGCTACAGTGATCACACTACCTCATTAAAAAAACCCAGTGGGAAAAGAGTATAGTGTTCTTCATAATGTTTTCGGTTAATCGACAAGTTTGAATAAGTAATCCAAGCCCTAGCCGACTTCTTCATTAATTCTTCATCATGAAGTTGATCAATCAAAGCATTCGATGCCACATCTCTAAGCTTCATTCTTGACCTTGTTATTGGTCCAGCCATGTCACTTAGAGGATCCCGAACATAACCCTTGAATGTTTGATCAAGTCGTGGAATATCTTCCTTTATGGTGGTAGTCGTCTTGGCATCTCCATCACTAACAATGGGCAGAATATGATCCGAAATATTATTTCAATAATCATTTGATACATTTCCAAATTTTATGCTTTGCACGTGCAATGTTATGAAAATGATGTGCGATCATTGTGTGATACAATGCATTCTTTTCCTCATTCACTTTATCTATAAATTGGTCAAAAGAAATACATGCATGAGGCATGAAATAAAATAATTTAATTATCTCATAAATTCCAACTTAAAAACTAACTTCACAACCAATGAGTGTCATCATTATAAACAAACTCACTTTGTAGTAAGTTGGACTGCTCTTAAATCCATAAAACATTGGCAAGTCATTATTTTATCATTTGTATTAAGTTTGAGTTAATCATTTTATACATCGATGGTACGAATGGGATAAAAAATCGTTATTACATGAATTAATCATCGATGGCTAAATTTGAATGTTTTAGGTACATTAGCTTGGGACAATTTGGTACGTAAATGAAAAAATGAAAAAGCTCTAGTTGAAGTTCTTCAGTGAAGATGATGAATTGAAAGAAATTTCAATGCTTTCGCTTTAATATGTCTTTCTTGAACTTCTTGGTTTTACGCTGAATATCGAGGGTCGATTTACTTTCGATGCTTTCCATCTCACTTTCGATCATCTTCAGACATTTTTCCACCACTATCGTTGCAATCTGATCCTCCTCCCCCTACTGCTTCTCAATAAATATTTTTGTGTTTGACAAAGAAAACGAATATATTTGAATGAAAAAGTATAAAAGCAATTAATATGATGGACAAAGATGCATTAGTAATTATATTTTTCCTGCTTGTTAAGTTTGAGTTTTATTACACACAATGGGCTGAATGTGATCCAAAATATTATTTATATAATCATTTGATATGTTTCTGAAGTACGTACTTTGCATGTGCAATGTTATAAAAATAACGTGTGATCATCATGTGATACTATGCATTTGTTTCCTCATTCACTTAATCTATATTTTTTTGTCAAAACAAGTACGTGCATGAGGAATGCAATACCATTTATTGATTATCTCATAAATTCTAATTTAAGAACAAAGTTCACAACCAAGGAATTTCATCCTTCTAAACTAACTCACCTTTGTAGTAAGCTTGATTGCTATTAAATTTTTGGGAAATCAGCAAGTCATTATTTTGTCATCCATATTAAATTTGAGTTAGTCATTTTATACATCTATGGTCTGAATGGGATTAAAATAGTTTTTAAATGAATCTTTCATCGATTGCTAAATTTGGATGTTTCAGGTACATTGGCTTGGGACGGCTAGGGACAGTTTGGTACCTAAAATGAAAAACGAAAATGATCTAGTTGGAGTTCTTCAGTGAAGATGGCGAATTGACAGCAATTTCGATATTTCGCTTAAATATGACTTGCCTGAACTTTTTGGTTTCACGTTGAATATATAGGGCCTGTTTCTTTTCAATTCTTTCTTTCTCACTTTTGATCATCTTCTACCTTTTTTCCACTGCTATCTTTACAATCTCATCCTCCACTTCTTGCTTCTCAATAAAGATTTTTCTGTTTTGTGGGGAAAAAAAGAAGATATTTGAATGCAAAAGTATAAAATAGATTAATTTGATGGACTTAGAAGCATTGGAAATTATTTTATCATGCTAATTAAGTTTGAGTTATAGTAAACACAATGGCTTGAATGTGTTCCAAAATATTATTTAAATAATAATTTGATACTTATTCAAAGTTTGTTCTTTGCTCGTGCAACGTAATAAAATGACATTAGATCATCGTGTGATACTATGCATTTGTTTCCTCATTCACTTGGTTTATATTTTGGTCAAAACAAATACGTGCATAAGCCATGCAATAAAAAGTATTTATTTTCTCACAAATTCAAACTTAAGAACAAAGTTCACAACTAAGGAGTGTCTTCCTTATAAAAAAAAGAGTCACTTTTTTAGTAAGTTGGACGGCTCTTAAATGTGTGGGAAGTTGGAAAATCATTATTTTGTCATCCTAATTAAGTTTGAGTTGGTCTTTTTATACATCGATGGAACGAATGGGATAAAAAATAGTTATTGAATGAATCAATAATCGATTGCTTAGTTTGCCTTTTTTAGGTGCATTGGATTAGGACAATTTATTACGTAAATTGAAACTTGAAAAAAGTCTAGTTGGAGTTCTTCTGTTAAGATGATGAAATGAAAACAGTATCGATGTTTTCGCTTAAATATGTCTTGCCTGAACTTCTTGGTTTCACATTGAATATCGAGGGCCGGTTTCTTTTTTATGCTTTCCTTCTCACTTTTGATCACCTTCGGCGTTTTTGCCACCATTATCGCTGCAATCTCATCCTCCACTTGTTGCTTCTCAATAAATATTTTATGTGTTTGGCGAAAAAACAAGAACATATTAGAATGAAAAAGCATAAAAGCAATTAATATGATGGACTAAGATGCATTACTAATTAATTTTTCATGCTAGTTAAGTTTGAGTTAAATTACACACAATGGGCGGAATTTGATCCAAATAATTATTTAAATAATCATTTGATACATTTCCACAGTTCGTGCTTTGCACTTGCAATGTACTAAAATTGACTTGCGATCATTGTGTGATACTATGCATTTGTTTCCTCTTTCACTTAGTCTATATTTTTGTTAACACAAATACGTGCATGAGGCATGCAATGACATATATTGATTATCTCATAAATTCCAACTTTAAAAAATAGTTCACAACGAAGGATTGTCTTCCTTATAAACAAACAAACCATTGGCAAGTCAATATTTTGTAAACCGTATTAATTTGAGTTTTTCATTTCATACATCGATGTTACAAATGGGGAAATAAATAGTTATTGAATGAATCAATCATCAATGGCTTAGTTTGGAATTTTTAGGTACATTGGCTTGGAACAGTTTGGTACGTAAATTAAAAAATGAAAAATCTCTAGTTGGAGTTCTTCAGTGAAGAAGACGAACTGAAAAGAAATATAGGTGCTTTCACTTAAATATATCCTATCTGAACTTCTCGGTTTCACGATGAATATAGAGGGCCGGTTAATTTTCGATGCTTTCCTTCTCACTTTTTATCATCTTCTGCATTTTTGCCACTCCTATCACTGCAATCTCATACTCCGATGCTGCTTCTCAATAAAGATTTTGGTGTTTTGCAAAAAATAAAAGACATTTGAATGGAAAAGCATAAAAGCAATTACTATTTTTGACTTAGATGCATTAGTAATTATTTTGTCATGTTAATTAATTTTGAGTTATATTGCACACAATGGAAAAAATGTGATCCAAAATATTATTTAAATAATCATTTGATACATTTCCAAACTCCGGGCTTTGCACGTGCAACGTTATAAAAATAACATGCGATCATCGTGTCATATTATGCTTTTGTTTCCTTATTCACTTGGTCTATATTGTTGTGAAAACAAATAAGTGCATGGGGCATGCAGTAACAAGTATTTATTTTCTCATAAATTCCGACTTAACAACAAAGTTCACAACCATGGAGTGTCTTCCTTATAAACAACCTCAACTTCGTAATAAATTTGACTGCCCTTAAAGGTGTGGTGTGGAAATTCATTATTTTGCCGTCCACATTAAGTTTGAGTTACTCATTTTATACATCGATGGTAGGAATGGGATAAAAAAATAGTTATTTAAATAATCAATCATCAATGAATGAATTTGGATTTTTTAGGTACAATGGCTTGGGATGGTTATGTTAGAAAATAAAAAATTGAAAAAATATCTATTTGATATTTTTCAGAGAAGATGACAAACTGAAAGAAATTTCAAAATAAGAATTCAAAGAAGTTAATGGTAAAGATGATAAATACTTACCAAACTGTACAAAACTGTTCCAAGCCAATGTACCTAAAAATTCCAAACTAAGCCATTGATGATTGATTCATTCAATAACTATTTATTACCCCATTTGTAACATCGATGTACGAAATGACAAACTCAAATTAATACGGATTACGAAATATTGACTTGACAAAGGTTAGTTTGTTTATGAGGAAGACAATCCTTCGTTGTGGAAAAACAAGGCATTCTTGCTGGAAAAAGGAGCAGGGTATCTAAAGGACCCAGATGAGTTCATTCAAAATCACAAATTTCCTTCTACTTCATAGATGTAGATGCATGCTTGGGAATGACTTTTTTTCTGTTGTAAACTCAAACTCTTGTTTGTCATGTTCTAGTTGTATTAGCGTGCAACTTTCTAGTAATTTCAACAAGGTGAACATGTTTGTTAACTTACTGGTTGTTAAATATTTTAATGCTTATTGTGTTTTGCAAAAAAAAGATATGTAAATGCAAAAGCATATAAGCAATTAACATGACGGACTAAGATGCTAATTGTTTTTTTGTCATCCAAAGTAAGTTTCAATTATTGCACACACAGTGGGCGGAATGTGATTCAAAATGTCATTTAATTAATCATTTGATACATTTCCAAAGTCATTGCTTTGCATGTGCAATGTTATAAAAATGATGTGCAATCATTGTGTGATACTATGCATTCATTTCCTGATTCACTTGGTCTATATTTTGGTCAAATCAAATACGTCCACGAGGCATGAAATAAAATATATTGATTATCTCATAATTTCCAACTTTAAAAAAACTTCACAACCAAGGAGTGTAATCCTTATAAACAAAGTCACCTTTGTAGTAAGTTGGAATGCTCTTAAATCTGTGGGAAATTGGCAGGCCATTATTTTGTAATCGGTATTAAGTTTGAATTAATCATTTTATACATCGATGGTACTTATGAGATAAAAATAGCTATTAAATTAATTAATCGCCGATTGCTTAATTTGGATTTTTTAGGTACATTGGCTTGGGACAGTTTGGTACAAAAATGAAAAAAGGAAAAAGCTCTAGTTGGAGTTCTTCAGTGAAGATGACGAATTGAAAGAAATTTCTATGATTTCGCTTCAATATGTCTTGCTTGAACTTTTTGGTTTTATGCTGAATATCGAGGGCTGGTTTCTTTTCAATGCTATCCTTCTCACTTTCGATCATCTTCTGCCTTTTTTCCAAAACTATCGGTGCAATATGTTCCTCCACCTGCTGCTTCTCAATAAATATTTTGTACTTGGCAAAAAAATATTTGAATAAAAAAACATAAAAAGCAATTAATATTATTTAAATAATCATTTGATAAATTTCCAAAGTTCATGCTTTTCACGTACAACGTAATAAAAAAAATGTACGATCAATGGTG
>JAULKM010025091.1:0-13969 GCA_032355605.1 Rubia tinctorum
GCTAGAGATGTCGAATTCACTCTTGTAAACTACTATCAAAGAAGAATGGGAGATTTATCTTCACAACAAGTAGTAAAGGTGTTGAATAGATTATATATTCGATGATAGATAGAAGGCTTGGAAGTATAAGTCAATTGCCCCCAAGACTCCGTAATTCTTACTTAATCTCATTTTAGTGATTGTATGCTCTATTAGTTTAATTTTCATTTATATTCATAACTTAGAAAATCAATCCAAAAATCCCCCCTCTTTATGTGCTTTTATATGTATGCATATATCTATATCTAGCATAATATTTACCTTTATATGAGCAATCACTTGGGAATAACCCATATCTCTCTGGACGATCCCGACTTGCCACTATCTACTTAATTGTAGTTAGTAAGCAAAAAGGGCTTAAAATAGTATCTTTGAGATGTACAGTGGCAACCGCCCAACTAGCAATCAACCAAACAAAAGATAATAATGAATGTATCAAATGCATCGTCTAACGCATGCATAAAGGTGCACATCAATCCCCCCACACTTAAACCTTTACTCGTCCTCGAGTAAACAAAAATGATAAAAGATCTAAGAAAAATGTAACATGCAAAGAGAAGTTAGCCAATACATTCAACTTATTCACAAGCCACCCTAGTTCCCCCAAAGAAGTAAGAATAGCACAACTCTCACACTCCCTGAAGATGTTAAAGTAACCCAAAAACCCAAAATATTGTGAAGAAAAAGGTAAGTACAAATGATAAGTGTTGAACTAGCTTACTCCCCAGAGTAGTCCGCCAAAAGCAATCCAAGAGTTTCCAAAAACAAACACCAAGGATAATCTGAAAGATGCTCAACTTGTTTGTAACTAAGGATAATTAGAGATTCTCAACTTAGCTACTACCAAGGATAATGCCCAAGGATCCTCAACATAGTTTCCTTTTCTTTCAATTTCTGTCATTTTTCTTAGGAGCCCTTTCGGGTTTTCATCTCAGCATTCACACATGTTGAGCACACCATCTCACCTTTTTCCACACGGCCTCTCGACCTATCCGGGCTTTCTCCCCATTTTGCCCAAGTTGCCTTTTAGGTTTCTAACTTAGTCTGGTGTGTGTGTGTGTATATACATGTATATATATTTATATACATATGTATGTATGTATATATTTTTTCAAATTTTCAAAAAAATTTGTGTACAAAGGGCCCCAAAGTTGGGCTTCCCACAACAAAAAAATAGTGAAAAATGAAAATTACAACACCAAAGAGGTTTAAAACACATCCCCAACAAAAAAACTACAAAAAGTCTCTCCCACACCTAAAAACAACCAAATAAAAGTTCAACATCCAAATGGGGGGAAAGTACCAAAAAAACAGAAGTCATCCAAACAATCATTCCAACAGTAATTATAAGCTAAGTCATAAGCATAAGAGATGCTACCATAGAGGTGTTCCACCTACTTCTCCTATACTTAGTTTATGCATTGTTCCCAATGCATATAACCAAGGGAAAATTGGAAACACCAAGAGATGCTCAATGTTGGGTCCGGCGTCTAGCCTTGTGCCCCTGTTTGCTCGGATTTGGATAGTTGTAGCCCTCTCTGATGCCTGATTTCCTTAGCCTTTCATTGATCTCCCTAATACCATCCTGCAAGTTCCCTATATTCTCTCTTAGGTGGTGCAATTTACCTTCAACTATATTAAATTTCTCTGTTGTGTCCCACTTATGGTGGTCTAGCTACGCGCCAAGACTCTGAACATCATGCCTGACCCCAAAAATAGAGTTCCCCAAAGATAGTACCCAGTCTGGCCCATACAACTGATGAGTCCACATAGAGAAGAGATGGTGTTGAGGTAAGGATACTGGCACGAGGGGAGTTATATAGGTTTAGGATGGATTTTTAATTGGGCTAGAATGGTAGGTAGCATGTATCCATAGGGGGGTCCGTGACGACACGTGGCACCGTGTGTTGGCACATGTCAGCCTTGTGCTGGAACGTGCCAGCCTCATTCCCATGCATGCATGGTGCCCTCATGTCAACCACTCCAGCTTCGTGCTGGTGGGCCTTGGAATGGCCTATGTTGCTTGGCACAGACCGTGGTGAGCCCTGGCACGGGTCGTGCGAAGCCCTTGCATGAGGCCTCCATGCCTTGTTCTGTGCCAACTTTTTCATGCCATAATTGCATCCAAAAACACTAAAAACCGAGAGTAGTATAGTTTCAAACAAAATTGATGACTAATTTTTTTTTGAAAAACACCACCAAAAATTAACACTCTCCCAAAATTTAAAAATATTTTCTAAAAACTACTAATATAAAAGTACCGTATTTTTATTGTCGTCCTCATGACTTAGTATTTCATGCATTTTTTAAAAACTAATAAGAATGTTTTGATAGGTCACCAGAATCACCATCCTTGACACCACCAACAAATACGTCCTTGTGGATGGGTCTCCACGTTACCTTAGACTTACCCTTAATCTTTGGAAAAACATAGAAAACATGTCCATCTCTCTCAATCATAGATACATTCTCGTTGATTTTGGGAATAGGAAGGGGTTTAGGAGTGGCCAATTCCTTAACCCACTTATTTTTCTGTTGCAAGCTAGTGTGCAATATTGGAGGCAATGCATCTTTGATCACACTAGAAGAGACATGTTCATCAACAAGTGTATCATTGCACGGTTCATTCATACAAGATAGAGAATGCAATTTTTTCAATGTCGAGTAACATCTCCTCATCTTCAAGAATCTCATTTAGACATTTAACGTTTTCAATCATGCAAGATTTCTCATGTTAAAAAAGTTCTTCAAATAAGTTTATGCCTTTGTACACAAAAGAGGGATTAGGTGAATCATCCTTAGATTTGTAAACATCAAAACCAACCCTATCCATGTCATCCTCTAAGGTTAGTGCTCCCGAATGAACATCAATTTTATTCCTTGATGTTTCAAGAAAAGGTCCCCCCCAATAAAATTGAGGGTGCACCACCATCGTGCGCTACATCAAGGACATAGAAGTCCGCGAGAAACACCAAGTTACCCACTCGGACCATCTCCTTCGTTAGTCCACGAGGACTAGCTTGGGAGTGATCGGTCATTTGTACTATTACCCCAGTTTCCTTAAGTTCACCTATTTATAGGTTATCGTAAATGCAAGAAGGTATGACATTAATATAAGCTCCTAGATAAATCATAGCATTTTTCACCAATTTACCACCTAAAGAGATAGGAATTGAAAACATGTCAGGGTCATCACATTTCTCAGGAAACTTTTTATGATTTAGAGTAGCAACTCCCCCCACTTTCAATTTTCCTATCTTCCTAAGTGGTTTGATCCTCCTTTTAGGGCATGAGACTTTCAAGAATTTATCATACAAAGGCACATGATCAATTAAGTCTAAGAGCGCTAACCTCAACCTTCTCGAAGATTTTTTGGATGTGCTCATCATTGGTTTTCAACATCGGCCTTCCCCTAATTGCACTAGGGAAAGGTGGTAGGAGATAAACTCTCACCTCGGGTGTTGGAAGATCCTTGATGAGTTCCTCCACAACCAATTCTTTCTCATCCAAGTTAATTTTGTTTCTCTCCAAGACCAAGTCGTTCTCTTGTAAGATCTCCTTCTCGGGCTCGAGCACCTCCTTCCCGCTTCTTAGCTTCAAAGAGCTCACATTCCTCCGATTGACCTCCGGTTGGGAAGGAAGTTTGCCAAACTTTTTGGCTTCAAGTTGGCTCACCGAGGTGGCAAGTTGTAAGACTTGAAACTCATGATTCTTGATGCTCAAGGATGACCTAGTCCCGAGAACTTCAACCTCTTACCTTGTACATTCCGCAAAGACATCATGCTTCTTAGCCAATTGAGAGACTGCTTCAGGGATGTTCTCTCAATCCAACTTGTGGAGTGAGACGTTGTTGTGGGAAGGCCCTTCTCCCCTCGGATAGGGTTGAGGTAGAGCTTGTCCACCTCGGTTGTACCCTTGCATTTGGTTCTCCTCGCACCAACGGATGTTAGGGTAATCATGGTACCTTGGGTTGAATGTGTTTGCACAGGGATCTTTCCTTTCACCATCTTGGTTCCCTCGGAACCCTTGTTGTTGTCCCCTACCAAACTGTGACCTATTTCCTCCATTGTTGAAATCCAATGCCTTAACTTCCTGCATATCTTCCACCACTTGCGAGTAAACATCCTTGGGATGATCAAAGCCAAAAATAACGCACACTTTTACTTGTTGAACTCCCCTTTTCATGAGTTCATTCGTCATGGAGGCAAGATCTTGGACTCACTCCTCTAACTTAGGAGATTGAGACGGTTCATCTACGGGCTTCACCCTAGTTCTTGTACCAAACTGCCTTGTACCATTTTCCATATCCTCTAAGAGTGTCATTGCCTCCCTTGTGCTCTTGTTGGCTATTGAACTTTTGCAAGCGGCATTCACCATACGCATGTCATCATCGCACAACCTCTCAAATAAATAGTAAACTAAGTCTCCCTCCTTGAATGGATGATATGGATAGCTCGCCAATAACCTCTTGAACCGTTCCCAATACTCTTAAAGGGACTCATTAGAAAACTGAGAGATATTGGAAAGTTACTTCTTCAACCCCATAGACTTTGAAGGTGGTAAGTATTTCTAGAGAAATGTGTGCTTCATATCCATCCAAGAAGTGATGCAACCAAGCAGGAGACAGTACAACCAATCTTTGGCTGAATCCCGAAGTGAGAATAGAAATACCCTCAAATTGTAATCTTCCTCTGAGACTTCTTCCACCTTCATGTTGGTACAAATTAGGTGGAATTCTGAAAGATGCTTGTTGGGATCTTCACTAGACATTCCATGGAATGTCGGCAAGCAATAGATCATACCGCTCTTAAGTTCACATGCCACATTGGGTGGCAAGGGTGGGAAAATGATGCAAAGGGGTTGATTCTCCAAATTTGAAGCTATCAACTCCCTCAAAGTGAGATTATCGTCCTCCATTTCTTCCTTCTCTACAACTACCGAAAGTGACTTTTGGAGCTTCCGGTCTAGATCTCCTCTTCTTTCTTCACCTACCACCTGTGTATTCAGCTGGATTATATAAAACTCCCAAGTTCTTGGCACGGATATGTGCCATAAATTACAAGTAAAATAGTAGCCAACTAAAAACAACACTAGCAAAAAGAGTTAGAGGTAACCGGATACTAGAAAGAAAGCTCAACAAAAACCAACAAAAACAACACTAACTACTCAACTAACACACTATGCAAGTTAACTACTTGACTTTTAAACTAACATCCTCGACAACGATGCCAAAATTTTACCGCCTCCTCCTGGAGTCACTAATAAATTACCTTTTCAGGGGAGATCGACTAAAGCGAAAAGAGACTGTTAAAGATAAAATTTGTATTTTTCTCACGTTTCTACTATTACACTACCAAGAATGGTAGATAGTGTCAAGTACCGAGGTCGTCCAAAGAGAAGTTAGGAATTTAATAATCAAGTATACACAATAGTGATTAGGTCATCAATCCAACCACGTGTTAGGAATAATAAATGTTGGTAAAATAAGCATTAGGGGGGTTTTTTCAACAAACAACTACTAGCATGGAAATGATCACAAGAATACCAATATAAACTAGCAGTCCGGGAATATTTGCGTAACATGATTAATGTCATTTCAATCACCGATTCCATCACATATAAATTTGAGCCTATTCCAGTGTTTATGACACGTGGTATGGTCGATGGTCAAAACTTTCTCATACCTGTCACGTAGGGTGAGCATACATTCTTCCATCGACACCGCCTCCGTAATTAGTAGAGTGTAACGATGGCCCTGCCTGTTGTGCATATCTGATTCTCCCCCATACTATTACATCTCGAGCACTACACAAAGAAAGCTTCTCTCTAGGCCAAAAAAGGCAAAGGGTGTGAAGTACCTAATAGATTGTTTTAGGGTTTCAAAGCTAATCCTAGTTTGCTACTCTATTTATTTTTACCAACTACCCTTTGGACCAACTTTTTGGCTTACTAATGTATGGTCGATCATAACATTAACAACGGCAACCTATGTGTACACACCCACATGGATCCGGACCCATCGTTACCCCAAGCGCATCTAGGTTTCCCTCTTCAGGGGGTTTTAATATTGTGGCAACATGAAAGTAGACTTTGGTGTTTGCTAACTAAGTGTGACAATCATGCAATTCATAAAAATTAAGAACAAGCCAACATAATATCACAAATCACATAGAAATAAGATAATCTAAGAAATCTCACAAAATGAACATTAATACTTGAATACAAATATAATCCCCAAGTTAAATCCCTACTCCCTAAGCATTGAACTCAAGTATTTCATTGGATTAACACTATTGGGCAAAACAAAAATAAAGAGAAGAAAGGAAACTAAGCTAGAGAGAAGGAAGAGTGTTTTTCTCTCTCTAACCTACTCTACAAGATGAAAAGTGGGCAAAACTTAAACCCTAGTAGACAAGGGTCTATATATATTAGTAGGGAATTGGGCCTGAAAAAGGCCCAAAAATAGCCAAAAACCTTAGCAGCTGAAAATGGTACGGGGGTGGAATATAGCATGGTTCGTGCCAGCCAAGATCCCCTTGTGGTGGCATAGACCGTCGGGTATGGCATGGCCCGTGGCCTCGTGTCGGTACCAGCCGTCAATCCTGGCATAGACCGGTCCCCTAGTACTAGCGCGGCTTGTGTCAACTGGCTCAATTGGCGGTCAGAACTCTATATTTCCTCTTCTGATCTGAATCCCATGTCATTTGGCGTGTCCCATCGGCTGGAACCTCATTTTGCTCAGTATCTCAGAACGGGCCATATCGTTCTTCAAAACCCATGGGTTGGTCTTGGTGTTGGTGATTTGAAATGATGTCAACCATGTGAAACAAAATGATTCGTGCTCATACATAGTTAAACTTTATAGTGAAATGAAGATATAGGGCACACAGCCTGTTGGAATTGGAACGGGCCATGATGTGGCATGGAAATGCTCGTGTTCGGTGAAATGGGTCATGCCGAGGATCCCTAGCATTTTCCATGTTGGGAAAATAGGTCGTGCTAGGTGAACCCTTCGTGCCAGCGTAGTGCGGTCCATTCTGGTCGTGGCTGGTTCAGTCAGCCATCTTGTTTGCTCTGCTACAGAAGAACTGTTGCTTTAATTTGAGAGTTCTTGTAGTCTATTTTATAGCGCTCAGGAAGAAAAATCCAATGGTTCCACCCTCAAGATCTTATTCTTCTCTGATCTTTCCCAGAACAACGTGCAACTCTCGGAAAAAATTCCTACATTTCTTCCTTGGCCTTCTTGAACTTTGAATCCACCTTTTCTGGGCTCAATTCCATTTACTACCACACTTTGGAGTCTATGGCCTTCAATCTACTACCATCCATGTGAATAGACTTCAAATATATGCTACCACCCTCGTGGATGGCCTTCTACAAAATGATAATGAAGAAGTACTCACGAACAACTTAATAATGAGATCAAAAAATTAGGTGCCCGTGAATACAAATTGACCATTAGCTTCAATTAAGTCTACATAACTCGGAATTTAGATAAGAAAATCAAAAGTGATCATCTAAACCATTTGTCGTGTAAACTTAACTAAAACTAGCAATCAACCCAACAAAAGATAATAATAAATGTTTTAAATGCATCGGCTAACACATGCGTAAAGGTGCATAACAATCCCCCCACACTTGAACCTTTACTCATCCTCGAGTAAACAAAAATGATAAAAGATCTGAGCGAAAGGTAGCATGCAAAGAGAAGTTATCCAATACATTCAACTTATTCCCACGCTACACTAGTTCCCACAAAGAAGCAATGATCTCACAACTCTCACTCTCCTGAAGATGCTAAAGTAACCTAACCACCTGAAATATTGTGAATAAAAAGGTAAGTACAAATGATAAGTGTTGAACTAGCTTACTCCTCTGAATAGTCCTTCAAAAGCAATCCAAGAGTTGTTGCTGAAAAAACCACCAAGGATAATCCGAAGGATCCTTAACTTGTTTTAACTAAGGATAACTAGAGATTTCAAATTTAGCTACTACCAAGGATAATGACGAAGGATCCTCAACTTATTTTCCATTTTCTCTCAATTTATCTCATTTTACCTAGGAGTCCTTTCGGGTTTTCATCCTAGCATTCAGACATGTTGAGCTCCCCATCTCACCTTTTTCCACACGACCTCTCATTTTTGCAAAAAAAATTGAAGTAAAAAAATTATGGCACAGGTCGTGCCAAGCCTCGTGCTGCAAGCCGGCACGAGGCATGCGTACAACATGAGTCGTGTCGTAATAATTATGGCAGGTTGTTAACAGACAGAGTTAAGGACTTTTGGTGTTTCCAACATTTTTCTTACCTTGGTCATATGCATTGGGGGAAAGGCATGAACTAAGTGTGGGAGAGGGGTTGGAACACCTTCACATGTCAAATGGAGGGATTTTTCCCCTATCTTCCTATTTTCTGTTTTAATTTGGATGGTTGTGACAACTATTTTTCCCTTTCTTTTCACCTCATTTGGTTTTCAAAACTTTTGTTGTTTGGATTGTTTTTGGTGTGAAGGCACCATTTTTAGTTTGTTTGGGGATGTTTTGGAACACTCTTGGTTATTTTTTTGTTTTTCTTTGATTATTTTCATCTAGTATGAAGCCCACCTTTTGTGGCATTTTGTGCGACACTAAAAAAATGAAAATTTGAAGAAAAAAATGAAAAAATATATATATACCCGGCTATGTCGAAAACCCGAAATGGTGACTTATGCAACAATGGGAAGGGACCATATAGGTTGAAAAAACTATGCAAACGTGAGAGGCAATGGTGTGGAAAAAGGTAATAAGTGAGCTCAATTTGAGTGTGAAGCTAGGATTAAAACCCGAACGGGCTCCTAGGTAGAATGAGAGAAATTGGAAACTATGTGAAGCATATCTTGGGTTGTTTTTGGTGGCTTCTTCAGTGTGGTAAGTTACTTTCACACATATTATGTATAGCTTGCCTTTTTCTTTGTATAATAAATTGATAGGTTACTTTGGCTTCTTTGGGGAGTGAGGTTTGTGAGTGTCTCACATATTTGGAGGAAATAGGGTAGTTTAGGAATAATGTTGAATGTATTAGTTAACTCTCTTTGCATGCTAACTTCCCATTAGATCTTTGCTTCTTTTTTTTTGTTTACTCAAGGAAGAGTAAAGGTTTAAGTGTAGGTGAATTGTTTAGCACCTAAAAGAATGCGTTAACTAATGCATTTAACGCATTCATTATTATATTTTGGTTGGTTTATTGCAAGGTTTGGTCGAGTTTATATTACAAAGGGTTTAGAGGATCATTGTTGGTTTTCTTATCTAAATTCCTAATTATGTAGACTTAATTAGATCTAATGGACACTATGTCCTCACCAACACCTAGATTTTGTTTTAGTGAGCTTATTTGTAGGTTGCTTGTGAGCACTTTGGCTTAGTTTGTAGAAGGTCATTTGCAAGGATGGTAGTAGATAGTAGAAGGTCATTCATAAGGATGATGATAAACAGAAAGCCACGAGTCAAAATGTGGTAGTAGATGGAATCAAGCAGAGAAGAGAAGGAGTAAAAGCCTAACAAAAAAATCTAGCACGGTCGTGTAATAATACACATGCCATGACAACCAAAACAGGTGGTGCCAGAGTGCCTTGGCATGGGCCTCAAAAAACTACACGGCTGTGCCGTTCAACATGCCTCGTGTGGCTAAGTATGGGCGCGGGTTGTGCCATATTGCATGGCCCATGCAACTAAAATTTCAAGATGTGAATACCAGCTCACAAGATGTGAAGAATTGCATACCCGTGCCGTCAATTTTCCCAGAAATCAACTCCCAGTCAGCGGCCCACAAAGTTATACAAGGCTCGCTCCGTTCAGAAGGTGAAATCAATGATCTTATTTGGAGCCTGCAAAGAATTACATAGCCTGTGTCGTTCAAATACTCAGGGATTTTTTTCGTCCAGTGACCCATGTAGATGTGTGAGGCCTTTCGTTCACAAATGCCAAAGACGTGCCTGGCGGCTTCTAGGGTTTAAGTTCCCTCTTTTTGGGCCTATTTCAAGGCCCAATTTCTAATACTATATATAGGAGTCTGTAGCTACTAGGATTTAAGAAAAAAGTGAAGTTTTTAATAGTTTTATTCTCACTCTCCTAGTTTTTCCTAAGAGTAGGTAGAGAGCGAAAGAGGCTAACCCTTCTCTATTATTTTAATTCTTCAAGTTTTACCAAAGGGCATTGAATCCAATGAAATATTGGGGTTCAATGTTGAGGGAGTAGTGATTTTTCTAGGGGATTTATATTTGTATTCATTACTTGGTATTTATTTTGTGAGATTCTAAGATCTCCCTATCATTTTATGCTTATGAACATTATATTGACTTGTGCCTTACATTCTTGTTAATTTCATGATTGTAACAATATGTTGGCATACACCTTAGTCTACTTTCATGTTGGTACATTATTTCTATCTCCTAGGGAGTGCCGCTAGGGTAATAGGGGGAGCGAGAGTGCGGGACTGTGTGGGCATATGCATGTGGCTTACCGAGTCACCGTTCGAATGATCATAAGCTAGTTTGAGATGGACTGGAGCCTAATAGGTTATGGATAAAATATAGTTTAGTATCAACTATGGTTGGCGTATTTCGACCTATGTCGTTACATCCTTAGAATCATCCTAATAAGCCAGTCTTTTTGCCTCTATAGACCTAGGGTGAAGCATTTATAGTGGAGTGGTCGGGATGTAATCTTACGAGGAAGAATCAGATCTACACAATGGCGGGGCCATTGATACACTCTCCTAACTACGGAGGCATTATCGATAGAAGAAAATGAGAGCACCTTTGTGTGACAAACAGGGAGAAGTGTTAACTATTGACTATACTATGTGGCATAAGTATTAGGATAGGTTTATGTGTCTTGTATGTGATTGATTCTAAGATCAAAATACACTACTGGTCATGTTATGCAAATATCCTCAAGTGCTAGCTTATTATAGTTTACTCTCTTGTTTCTTTCATGCATGTAGTTAGATAAAACCCACCCCAAAATCTGTTTTGCAACATTATCTATTTCTGACAGGTGATCGACTGACGACCTGATTGGAGGTTTGTATAGTGAACCTTTAGATTCCTAGCATCTTTGTGTATGACCTCATACTTACCACTATCTATTGTTTAGCAGTTTAATAGTAAGAATAGGAGCAACAATATAGATCTCTTTATCTTTAATCTTTCTAGAATTTTGCAAGTTAATTGATACCTAACGACCATGTAGAGTGCGGATCAATCCCTCACATAAAAAAATTGGTGCGCTTATAAGGCCAATATGAAAGGATCTTCCTGCCAACCGATCCAACTCCTGTCAAAAATGGTGAAACCAAAATCCTCAGTCCACTGCCTATTGTTGAAACCCACCAAATGATATTTAAAAACTGCAAATCAGATAGTGTTATGGTCAAGCTCCCAGATATATGAATTTGTGTCGAAGCAACACTAATGAATGTACATGGGATTATTATCACTTCCATTACCAATATTTAAAGCTTCGGACAAGACACTCCACTATTCTGTGACACATCCTTATCATCCACTACTTTTGTGGCGAACGTAAAATCATTGACGTCGTACCCTCCATAAGAGAGTAAAGTACCAAGTGGTCTATGAGCCAACCATTTAACTTTCATAGGATGATCGCCCACACCTTCGTGATCACGTAACCATGAAGAAAAAGTCCCATTGTATAACTGTAGGACCTGAGCTTCATTGAAATTAGGATTTGCATCTCTAATGGTATCCGTGTAAATCTCTATATATGGGATAATATCGTTATGATTTCAAATAATATAAAGATGGGCAGTAATTAAAATTTTTGTTCTAGGGCTGAAAAGTTTCCCCCGCCTAACCTCATGACCTTCCAACTATCCCCCATGTCTATAAGTTGGAACACTAACCAAATCGATCCCCTTCATATAATCAGTATAAAACTCGATGACCTTCTTTGTCAAATACCCCTATATAATACCAGCACCAGACCTGTACCAATTCTTCACAAAAGGGTTGAATATTTTCATCTACCTCTCAAATGGGTATATCCATCTCAAAAAGAGAGCACCACAAAGCTTTATTTCACGCACAAGATGAACACGCAAGTGGACCATAACGCTGAAAAAAGGGGGAGGGGGAATACATTTCCATCTAGCACAAAATTTCAACAATCATTGATTGAAAATTGTCTAACTTTGATGCACTAATGTTTTTTCTACCAATAAACTTGAAATACAAAGAAAGCATCATAATGCACCACGGTCTTACATGGGATGGCAACGATGATCGAATCACAAAGACATTCAATTCCTACATTAGATTGTGACAATCATGAGACTTCAACTCCTCAAATGACACACAAGTACTGATGTTGGAAGAATACGTTGTTGGGACCTTAACACAACTAAAGGTCTCACAAAAATATTTCTTCTCCAATTGAGACATAGAATAGCAAGCATGGGGTAGGCAACAATGTTTCACTGGAACTCACTAGCCCTAAGTTCTTCTTAATTCCCATCTCAACAAATCTAACTGAGCCTTAAGCCTGTCCTTTGTTTTCCCAATTTTTTTAAAAAAACTACCATACCATCGAGACAATGTCTAACATCCAAATGCTCCCAATAAGGCAATATGAAAAAAGGAGCATTTCTTCCAACTCCCATCCATAGGCACTTTACGTTTCTTATTCTAATAGTCATCAGGAAAATTCTTCACAGTGTCAATAATCTAAGTGATGGTTCGTGCAACCGGTGCTTATCTAGTCTCCACTTCCCCATTGAACCATTTTTTTGCCAATCGCCATAAATGGTCCTCTGGAAGAAACCTACGATAACCTTGATATACAGTTTTACAACCATGTTTCAATTGGTGATAATCAGTCTCCTTCTCACACATGGGACAAGAAAATTAGCCTTTGACTAAGTAATCGGATAAATTATTGTATGTAACAGAATCAATAATAGTGCAAAATAACATCGCTCTCAATGTAAAGAAATATTCAACACTGTTATCATATTTGTTGGTATGTCTTGAATACATATTAGCCACTTCGACAGGTTAGTACGGGGATCTCGCTGCGGAGACGCCCCCGGCCCGACGGTATAGCATGTCCTCTGTTTGGGCTATTATTGGTATTTTGTCTTCTGTTTTGGTTTGGGCCCAAAGGCGTTAGGTTTTAAGGTGTAGAGGGATATATATATAGTGCCTCTTCCTTTTATTGTAACCCTAAGAGATAGGATTGATAGAGAGTACAAAATCGGTAATTTTGGCCTTTTCCCTCTAGTGTAATTCGATCTTGGTCGGCTGTGGATGTAGCCAATTGGTGAACCACGTAAACTCTGGTTTTTTCTCTTTCACTTTATTTTCTTTGCTTATTATTTCTCGGTATTCCGCACAACAAACTGGTATCAGAACTTCGTTAGATCCGTGGTGGGTCTATCGGATTTTGGGTTTTGGGTTTATCAGATCAGGTTGGTCGGATCTGGGGTGGTCGGATCTCAGATCTGATTGAGAAGAAAGATGGTTGCGATGAATGTGAAGGTAGACAAGTGTAGTGGGAGGAACAGCTTCAGTTTATGACAGATCTAGATGCAAACTTTGTTGAAGCAACAATGGTTCTGAGCGCCACTGACGGGGCATTTCTTGGTCTTTGGTAGTTCAGACATGGTGGGTCTGGAAGAAAAGGTGCATTCAACGATTATGATGTGTCTCACGGATGAAGTCATCACTGAGGTCTCGGATCAAGATACTGCTGCGGAGCTGTGGTTAAAGTTGGAGAGCTTAGACATGACGAAGTCTCTGACGAACAAATTGCTTCTGAAACAACGTCTATTCGGTCTCCGAATGCAGGAAGGTACACAACTCAGAGATCATCTAGAGCAATTGAATACTTTGTTATTAGAATTGCGAAATATAGATGTGAAAATTGATGATGA